>NNCF01146702.1:0-11206 GCA_002313205.1 Laupala kohalensis | reverse complement strand
TTTTAAAACATTTAGCACATATTCTCGGATTCTTTTACGATTAGTTATGTTCTTCTCGATATATGCTAAAAAATATATGTTCACGACTACAACGGCATATAATGGAAAAATTATCTAGACACAAGTTACCTATTTGTTTTCGTAAAATCTCTATCTGCAATGAAATATAAGGGTTGCCATTTCTATTTCAAAGTAACCAACCACCTTCTCATTTTCAGTTATGTTGATGCAATTATTGCACGAACGACAGCCCGTTTAATGCATAGCTTTATCTACGTATTTTTATTTCAAAAGGTTTACATCTGTAGATATTTTAATGTGTTCATTATAATGTATCATTTTGTATGTTCTGCATGGTACGTTATTATCTATTCATTCTGGCCGTAAATTATTTTCTCCTGTAATTACTCATTTCCTATAAAAAACACAAGTTAAATTCCTTGATTTTTATTCTTTACGGCAATTTTTATCACAACGTATATTCGTACAAAATTTTTTACAGGAAGAGGTAAAAAACTGACTCATCTTCATTCTTTTTATTGTCAAAGGTAATTATTTAACTTATAAAGACAGAAAAAAATTATGAAACTTATAGAAAATGCTATATTTTTGAAAATCTGCTTGCTATATCTAAACATAAAAAGTGATATACTCGCTTAAGTTCCGTTTTATAGAAAGATTTATTATAAAATCTCAAAAACTACAAAGCCTGTGAACTGAAAACTTGGCAGATAGTTTTCCTTAGGGACGTAGACATTTGTGAAGACAGGATTTTACGAAAATGAATCGCTAACTGGGTGACATAAAGGGTGAAATGTTCTATGAATAGAATTGCGTACTTCAATATGTTTCCTTATTTACAAATAGTATGTGTGTGTTAAAAAAAATTTCTTTCAATACTATTAGGTAGTATGTTAAAATCTTTGAAGGTCATTTCCGAAATAAAGGGTTATTTATGTCTTTAAAATGTTGGCTTTGCTATGTTTCTAGTCTACTTGTAAATTTCTTTCTTCTTTACAACTATTAAATATATTGTTTTATCATATCTTATTTCTATTTTCTAGACGACGACATTATTCCAGAAGAAAATATAGGAATGCCTTTGATTAGTATCTGCCCCCATCAACCATATGGCATTTATTCCCTTCATTCTTCTACTGCTCTTCTTTATTATCAAAATAAACATCCAACAGGGGTGATACAAAAATACATATGGCACTGCATTGATTATCAGAGGATGGCTGACGGGATAAAGGTATGTCACTTTCCTATTCATATAATTTATTTACCTTCATCATTAGCATACACGAATAATGTTACGTAATGATGTCAGAACTCAAGAATATAGAACATTAAAAAAGAAACAATTATGTCCAAAAAATGAAACTGTATTTCCGTACCTTTATACTTAATTGAATATATCCTAAATATAAAAAAAGTAATTGTACTAGCAGTGACTTCATTTAATTTCGACAAAAATAACTTCAAGTATTAAATAAAATGTAAATGCAGAAAAAGCATGTGATGTAAACAATTTTTTGCCAACAAGTATAGAAAGTCCGTACAGGTCAAAAATTAATATCGGTACTTTAGAAAGGGTGTACAGAACATGTCCATTTTTAATATATCATATTCTCCATTTTAAAATTTAGAATAGTAAAATATGTATAATACGACATTATCTCCAAAATTTACAATATTTATAGTTATTTTTTGTCGAAACAACGTTTTGACCATGGACAGGGATTTCATCAGGTGTAGCAAACGGTATGATAGCAACAGATCAATAAAACGCGATTTAAAACGTAAATAAACACAAATTAAGTTTACAAAAACTTGAAAATCATTAAACTAATAAACTAGAACTGTAAACAATCAATGAATTTCTCTTTCCAAATAAAAGGTGAACTCCCTTGAGTTTTTTTTTGTTATAAACATAATTCCAGATATTCTTGTTGTTGTATGACTTGGTTTATATGATAATAGAATTTTTGAACTGTATACATAGTAGAAAAAGTATGTATTCTGTATTTAATTTGTCTATGTGTCAAAGGTTATGTAAAAAGTTAATTCCTTATACACAGTTCCTGCATACATTGGCTCGTCAGCGAGGTAAGTTTACACTTGTGTTAATGTATGAGGGACTTGTAAGAGATTTATTTGTACGCAAGTTCTCAAAATTATGCGATTTGCATGAGCTCCGACACGTCTACCTCTTACATGCATACGACAGCGATTACACTTCGCGATTTGTATCACGAATTGTTCGTGTATTACAAGGAAAGAACACAACTTGGTATTCTAATCTCCTAAGGAAATAAATTAATCCCAACATAAACAATTAATATAAGATGCACAACTCACGTAAGATTTCAGGAAGCTATAGATTATGTGAAATACATATGTCAACAATGACATAACCTACAATAGCACAGCTAGAATGTAAAAGCATATGGATTTGTGACTTGCATGATCATACATTTATATCCTAAATGAACCTCATACAAAATTATTAGCATTTGTCTGAGTCTTTCTCCCACGACATGTCAAAAGCAACAATATGGTGAAACCTAATACATATTGACATGTCTCGGAGACAAGTCGCTCAGACATATATACAACTGAAAACGTACCTTGAGGGATAGGAAATAAAAATTAAGGACGAGTCCGGTTTTCCATTTCCTCTCTCAACCTGTTACTACATAATTTTTTACTACTTACTCTTGGGTACTATCTTCTAGTAAGTTTATATAATGAAACTATAGTCTATTTAAAAAGTATAACATTTAGATAAACTATAATAATTTATTTCTTCATCATGAATCACACAAATGAACTGAACATCTCTGAATATATTTAAAACAATAGAACTTCTCACATTTTCTTTACTATATTGTGAATTTTTAATTTTTTTAAACCAGAGAATTATTAAATTTTCGTTTTTATTTACCAGTATTTAATTACTTCTCACTAGTAAGTCCAAAGATGGACTGTGACAAAACTCACCGCATTTATCAATGTACATAGACTGCATAATAAAGAGTGTAGTGCAACACGAGCAAGGATCCGAAAGAATGACATATTGTTGTTTGATTGGGTCTTTACCTCACCTAAGGACAAGGAAAATTAAGTACGTCATTCTTCAATTGCAGTAAGGTTGTGTACTCTTTGGATCAGAAAAGGCATGACACGACACTACCCGTACTCGTTTTATAAAAAAAAAAGACATTTCAACTCATAGGTGCAAGATGGCACAAATTTTTAATCCACATTGCCAACAAAAAACTGCTTAAACGATCAGCTTCATGAATTATGCGGTAATACATAAAGCAATTTCCCACCTTAATCACATAAAACTTTTTCTCGCGGTCACTCAGGGAAGTGATAAAGAATATGCGAATGGACTACCCGTCAACGAGGGAACTAAGTTAAGGCACTTAATTTTTTTTTATTAAAACCTTCCACTTAGGCCTAATGACACCAAATGTAATGCATTTTATCACGAATCACGATTATAACATGAGAAAATTACAATTCTTCAAAGGGAGTAAAATGTTGAAGGGAGTGTCTTGCAACGAGAGTCTCACATTAATGTAAACACACATAAGCATTAATTCTGAAACAATGTCACGTCATCCTGAGTAGTTTGGTAACATCTGAAACACGCACTCTTCAAATTGAAGGGAGGGATATGCGCTGGGTGGTGCACATAATTCGCTGTGTGCGTCAGACTAAATATCCCTGAAATCTTGATGTGTCATATTTTGCTCGACTTCCTCAAAATTTGCATTTCTCCTTACTATAAAAGAAGCCCAGACCGATGGGGTCGGCACATACACCTAACAGCAAGGAAATGTGTTGATAAAACAAGGGGGTCCTAATCCCAAATATCACTCTTATACAATTAAAAACATAGACGTTCTGAAGCAATGAAATTACTGCGCTGCTACTTTTGACACGCAATGCATTTTATAGCACAATATCTCCAGTGAAGTTCGGAAACCATTTGCAATTATTCATTGGGACAAACACTGAACTTTTGATAAATATTTTTTCTTACACCCCATTTTCACATAAAATAAAAAAATAAAAAACTACTAATGATTTAAAGTTATTTTTTTAAAAACTCGTCCCAAACACTCTCAATTCATTGATGTAAAAACATGTGAATTAGGTTTATCTGCTCGCAAGGAGGAACATATTTCGGTTTAAATAGAAAACAGTAAATTCTATATAAAGCAATTTTAAATTTCAAATGTCGTTCCTACTTTCATTTACTTCATCTAATGGTCGGTGTACATAATATGAAGAGGGAAGACTTTGATTATTCAGAACGTAGCTGAGGAAAGCAGGATTGCGATAAAATTTCCGTCAAATTTTTAAGCGATTTTTATACCGTTTTCTTAAACCTTCGCGGACCGTGTAGAGTACTCCTTGCAATCGCGTGCCTTCTCGCTCTCGTAAGACTTCCACTGCTCGCCGTCAAGTATCTCGTCACGTATTGCTGCCACTTTTGCCCAAATCAGCCCATTGGCAATAGCCGGTTTTCTTCGAGTACACAACGCGAGCAGCGGCGATGGTGGCAGCGGAGAAGGCGGCGGCATTAGTTCGGAATAAGTCATTCACACTCCAACTTATACGAATCTCGTAAAGTATCTTAGTATGTAATATTGTTCAGTGCGTTTACAGTAATTGTTCCTTTACATTTTTTATAAAAGTTCATTATGCGTTTAGAATTAGCAGTAATGGAAAAGAAAGATTCATGACCTCAATAAAAAGATCTGTGTTTTGATGTATAAAATGCATGCTTTGAAATATAAANGTTTACAGTAATTGTTCATTTACATGTTTTATAAAAGTTCATTATGCATTTAGAATTAGCAGTAATGGGAAAGAAAGATTCATGACCTCAATAAAAAGATCTATGTTTTGATATATAAAATGCATGCTTTGAAATATAAAATTCATAATTGTAGGAAGTGGTGGGTTCATGTACCGACCCTGTGAACGCAGTCGCTTACGCAGTTGTGCGTCCAATGTTTGGATTGGCAGCTGCGATTCTGTTGGTGGCAGCGGCGGTGGTGGCGTTGGCGCGTGCAGACACACGTCGTTCTGCGCACGGCCGTGCTCTCGTCTGCCATGCGTTGTGTCTGGCGGCAGCGAGTATTCTGCAGGTAAGTCACAAGCTTCTTTCAAACAGATATCTTAATCCTCGTTGCATGATGGAAAATAAGCATAATAAATGCATTTCTGAAAGGGAAATATAAGGCCAAATAGAAATCCATACTTATATACTTGACAAGAAACCAACGGCCAGAATAGTAATTTTAACACTTACGGCATAATTAACGGAAGTCAGTTCCAATTCCACATGTAAAGTGGCTATTAATAATGAAAACTAGAAAAACAAATACTGTTTCTGTATATTTATGTAGGTTATCCAAATGTTATTGCGAGGATCCCCATGTGTACAGTGAAAAGGAGATAGTATAATATGGCAGTTTTAAAAAAATATCTCTAAAGTTCAAACTCTGGACCAATAGTATGAAATATGTTACTGGACAATCTACTGAATTTTTTATATGGTGAAAGTTTGTCATATATCGTCTATGTGGGTGATTTTGTGTTATCGTGAAGGCAAAGAGTCTGACTTATATAAAATGAAAAGTCAAAGAGTGATAACGATGTGCTCCAGTTATTCGGAGAAAATAATATCAAAATTATAGTGAATTGAAATTTAGAATACTTACAATAGTCGGAGTTGAGAAAATTTATTTTTGGATACAATTATAATGTGGCATGAAATATGTGAAAAAAGAGTATTACGGTATGTTAAAAATAAGAATCAAACGTATAACATCACAAATATAGTGTTGATTAAGTTGTACAAAGCAAGCTTAAGACCTATTCTATGTTAAGGATGTAGAGTTTGGAGGCACAGAGTGTCATATGTACATTTTCAAAAGATTATTAAAAATGTGCTATTATTGTGTTTTTTTTTAATATGTGGTTTCTATTGCATATTATTGCTGTTAATCAAGATTACGTACAGAAGATTAGAGAAGAAAATGGAAAAATGGGGATTCTAGCATTGACTGCCTAGTTTACGTCGTCATAAATACCTCTATCATTACTCTTCTTTCGCTGCGAGTTCTATATGAATATTACTACTCAAACATCTAAAACGTTTGCAATTCTTGTTTGCGTAACAGGAAGTTTCGAATTGAACATATGATTAATTGTACATTAGTGCATTAGAGATTCGTTGACGGATTCTTATTTTTTAATGTATTACGTAATTTTTTTGAGATAAGATTTAAAATACATGTTTCTGAACTGCAACCATACAGGCAGGATTTATCGAGAGAAAATGTTACTACACTCATATCTCCTAAAAAATTATTATTTTCTAGGGCGTTCGATTATCATGGTAATTGTGACTATGCCTTGCTCTACTTTTTTCGCTCTTGAGTAGAATAGTTAGACTAGCTGGTTGGATTACTATTTTTTCGGTGTTAAATATTTAGAACAGTTTGTCCTTCGGGGACCTGTATATTGATTCATGTTTATGATATATTGGTTGTATAGTTCTTTCATATAGTGTAGTATATATTAAATTGTACAATTGTGTACTGATACTTATAACGGTTTGTAAGGGTTTAGAATTAGTCGAGAGACGTGACACCATAAAATTCGCGACTTAAAGAGTTTGGAAAGTAAGATTCAGAAACGCTACAATAAAGATTTTTTTGTCATTTGAATTTGATGCATCTTTTCTGTAGGAAGATAATCCACTAATTATTTAACAATGCAAATATATGTGATACCTAAGTTCATAATCAGTATTATATAATTTTATTTTAGCTGATTGTAGTTTACATGATGTGTAAATTTCGTAGGTAGCGTCTTTCTTTCTGGGGGACTGGATGTCAAAAAGCTGTATTTACTTTGGTAAGTTAAATTTGTTTTGTTTTCCTTATCTAAAACTTTAATTTCTTTGAATTTGCTGGAAATTGTTTGTCCAAATAAATACATATAATCAATTTTTAATATATCTGAAAAAAACTTTTAACGTGTGTTTTTAATACATAAAGTCTTTTTTATTTCCTAATTTTCTCTGATTTCAGCATACACCATTTATTTTTTAATGGTTGCTGCAAACTGTTGGCTTACGGCGATTACTTTTAACATGGTAAAGAACTTCAGGTGAGGATTTATTTTGTCTCAAATACAATTACAATACTTAATAAAGCAAATAATTCATTCACAAATGTAGATTCAGTACTCTATATGGTAACACTAAGGTAAATAAATATTTATATTCCTACGAATCAAGTAAGGGACCATTTCAAAACTTCTGAAAAACCAAACCATGATTCATAGTATTCAAAATCTCAAAATCTGATTTTTTTACAGCATATTCACGAGTATTTTACTCAATGACAGGTTGTTATTGATCTTGTAAGTCTTAAAAGAGTGACTACTATACGAAAAACGTTTTGGCAAGAATTGTCTTTAAAACACGGGTTTTGGACCTTTAGAAGAAAATATCATCCAATTTATAGGTACGACGCCCTAAAGCCATCGTGACAATGACTATACATATGTCTCTATTGACAGATCTACGGATCGCTTACATTTCCGTTGGTTTTAGTAAAAAGTGACTCTCGTATTACATGAATCATGTACATTTCTACTATATGCTTTATTTTCATATGATGTCATTCATTAAAAGCTCATCCTTGTACGATCATTTACGTTCACTAGATTGAACAGCAATCTGGACACACAATAATCGAGAAAATTCCAGATATGCGACATCAAAAGATAAAGAAAACTCCATTTATGGTCATTATGTGTTGTGATAGGAAACCGCTAGGAGCGCTGGCACGCGTTGCTACTTCACGTTCCGTGTGGCGTCGATTCGGCGCCATGTCAGCATGCGCTTGGGGCGTATCAATTGGTTACACCGCCTTCGTAGTCACCATGCATCTTCACCGAAAATTTTTGATTGACCAAGGAATCGCTACACCCACTTNTGCAGTTTGGAGATTGAGAACACAATTAAGCGTCACATCGGATCAGGTGTGTAAAATCTTCTACAGAAATTATCAATTCTTATGCTCTACTAAATATTATCAACATCCAATTTTCATGTCATTCATTTAATACTTTCCTGAAAATGAACTCGTCAATAATATTTAATATGTAACTACTTCACTAGCCAAATTAATTTTTGTCTTAAACCAAGTACCTACTGCCTAGCAACCTCATATTTTGTCTCTTTTCACACGAATGTCCACTACTACCGCAGTTCATTGACCTAGATCCTCCTATACAAAAAATTAATCTGCTGACAGAAGAGTACGACAGCTACTAAGTCAGCGTCAGCATTACACTACGACTCGGACATTGCCCTGAAGACGGTCACAGCACGATGTCCGACACGTTAGTAATTAATCTACTAAGTTGCCGTTTGTCCAGACAAACTAATTCAAAAATGTTCATTTGCTTTTACTTCATAAAAAAAGACATCAATTAAAGAACACAATAGAGAATAAGTCGTACATTTATTTAACTGACCGCAAATTTTATGTGATGGTCACGTCTATAACGTTTTCTTAGTTTTCTACATATTTTGAATGGCGAGAAAGTTGTCATATCCCTAATTCGGTTATAGGTCAAACATTTATACGTCGAAATGTTAACAAAACACAGTAACCTGGTAATGGTAATATGTGACACCAGCTTCTCGTTTGTATACACAAGGCTCGAGAGCAGAGTACTTCCGAAACTTGTTAATCAGTGAATGCTAACTAGACTGAGAGTTCACTCCCCAAGAATTTACTAGGATACTTGGTTGTGATGTACATTAATAATTAGAGACACAAGAACTTATTTTAAATACAATAATAAAATTAATAAATTAAAATTTTCTGCAAGCCATTATTTTTATAAACAAGGCGTATATCCGATTAGATGCAGTCACAACTTTATTTAGACCTTAATTCTTGCCTAGTTTTCTAACATTTTAATGAATCATCTATTAATCATATACTCTTTGTGCACAATGAATGACATATCTCAATTGTTGGACTTTTCTGAATTATTTATACCAATCCCGTAGGTCGATTCAAATTTTACATCATAGAGTTTAAAAAAATGGATGATTTGGATGGAAGTAACATAACTGCATATTAATTACAAGCTCTCTTATGAATTATGTTTGTAATCCACAAAGAAGTATTTCTCAACAGAACCATGTACAAAACTTACGTAGCTTTGCGTAATTTTCACGACTTCGATAAATAATCGATACGATACACAAGTTGTGACGTCACGCAATCGATCGCTCGATCGACCTCGCACACTGGAACACACAAATAAAGGTTTTCCGACAAGGATTTTCATTCATTCCATTTTATTCCACTTTGCCTTAGTACTATCATCAGTCGGCATGCAAGCCGAACCTTTTTTCTCCTTCAACCTGCACCAGCAAAAAGCTAAAGGGATTATTATCTAATAGAAGATCTCTTCTTCAAATTTCGGTCTTCAATCCAACTCTACTGATAACATCTCAAAGCCATTTAACTCGACTTCAACTACACGCTATTTCAGATGAATTTCAAAGCAAGGATCAGCTCACCTCATAAGTGTATAACGGGAATATAGCTTTGTATCTTCATTCTCATTCTCCAT
The DNA here is from genome assembly GCA_002313205.1 of Laupala kohalensis. Lineage (NCBI taxonomy): Eukaryota > Metazoa > Arthropoda > Insecta > Orthoptera > Trigonidiidae > Laupala > Laupala kohalensis. The sequence goes on along the minus strand of NNCF01146702.1, from coordinate 1,507 downwards.
TCTCATACTGCAGGTCATATTAAATTATTTTGTTGGCGACAAGTGCTAATTCACCTAATCCGCCTTTTTAATTTTCTAATTTACTTAAACATTTGGTACTTCAAACGTCATCCATCAGCAAGTATTTCAGCAAAATTACCTGCACATCTAGTATCGGAAGAATATCATCATGGTGTAAAGCATCCGCATGTTGTTGGAGAATGACTAGGATGCCAAATGATATTTCATGAACCTCACCTATGAGGGTGATTTCTGAATATAGTAAAGGGCGAATGATTATGAGTGAATTTTAGGATAGAATGAAAGGAAGGGAAGTCACGTATACGTTGTGAAAAGCCTTTCGTAAACTAAATTCGTACACTATTGCAAATTATACTTGTATTAGCCAGGTTTTAAACCAGTGTCACACGAGAATTTGTGGCTACGCACTACAACACAGGTCGTCACAACGCCAAACTATATTTTTCTCTATATCTTGACATCACAATTATCAAGTCAAAAATTTGTTTTGTTAAGTACCATGTTTATTAAAGAGTTTAAGGTCGTAGCGCCCCACTTGCTTGAAAAATTATTAAAAGTTATATAATGATGGATGTTTATTCCTTTCACATCCAGTAATATCCACACAATTGCGCTCTTTGGAAATACAGAGATAATCTATTCTTTTTAATAGGTTAAATGTTATTTCCATTAGCCTATACAATACAAAAATGTACCTTCTTCTCAAACCGAGTGGATAATTTTACGAACAAATTCCGTAAGAAAAGAGTTTTAACAAATTGAAAACACGTTCAATTTAAATACACAAGTAATTGCAATACAAATGTTCTGTAGTAAGCATATTACTTACATATATAGTAGACAAACTAAAGATATGATACATGTGTCAAAATAATCTACATATTATGAAAGTATTCAAATTAGCATTCTTGCTCGTTTGCATGGCAAAAAATCATTATTATATTTATTTTTTAGAAATAACCTAACATTTTCTCTAAATTAAAAAGGATTATTCTAGCAACTTACATCATATTTAATTGCCCAGAGAATAACATAAAAAAAATGTAAAACAATTTAAACGGTCGAATCATGTAAAGAAAGAAAAAGACCAAGTGCCTGATCATTACCGAACGTCATATAAAATCTTTGCGCACTAATGTTTCTGAGCATTAAACATTCACAATGTCGTCCCAAGTCCGTTACAAAAGGATAATGTTTATTTATTTTCACTTTACATCAATTGCGATTGCTGATTTCTCCTGTACATCATTTTCTCACCGAACGAGTTGTTACTCGATTGCACGCTCTTGTAACAAAAGAGGGTTGTTTTGTTTAGACTTGCCGTGGTACGGCCACCACAATGGGGCTCTCTTCTATTATTTCATCCCAATGCTGCTTCTGGTGACGATCAACACGGTGTGTGTGGTGCTGACTATGCGAAGAATCCGCCACTTGGGGAAAGACAGCGCCTTCGTTCAGCGTGGTGGGAGCGCCAACACCGCACTAA
>NNCF01146596.1:3832-47762 GCA_002313205.1 Laupala kohalensis | reverse complement strand
GTCGTTTTCACTTGGTAGCAAATGAAGCAAGTTGTAATGTGTATGAGCACCTTTGGGAAGAACATGATTGAACGTCTCAATGGCTCATCGTTGAGTTATTTTGAACCGATCGCAGAATCGAATTTCACTGCACCGATGTGATTTCATGAGACTAAAGAAAAACTTATCCGATTCTAGTTGATATTTGATGGATCCGACTGGAAATGGACTTTTAGAGATTTCCCTTTCTGTGGAATATCTTACTAGTGGAATATGTTAAAAGACACTCATACCACCGGAATTTAGCATTTCATCTAGTATTCAACTACTTCTAAAAATATTAACTCTCACCGCTTTGTATAAATGTTACTTCCATTCTATTCGTACGACTTCTTTAAGCGTCGGATTCTTTAAAGTGACTTATTTTGAGAAGAAATATCGAAAGAGTGTTGAAACTGTTAAAACAGCACTCAACTAATAGAAATACAACGACAGAATAAGAAACAAAATTTCTCATTTCCGGGTAATTGTTCAGCTTCAGTCAATTCCCGTGGAAAATTAAAATTTCGCAAGTTGAGTTTGACTTAATGTAATGTAAAAGTACTTGTTAATTTCTCAGACATCATTGATATGTTCATTAACTCAGGCTCAAGGAAAGATTTTTAATTGTTTCGAAAGAACCAATTACATTTGGTCTTATTTCTTGTTTTTTCTTTACACTGGAATTCATTACCGCCTCACAAAGAATTCGTTTATTTTTGAGATCTCGTAAACAACATTCCAATGTCACGTGATACTTTGTCATTTAATTAATGTCACGGGTTGCATTGTGACTCTTGTTTAGTACAAGAGACCTAAAGGAAAAAACAATCACGTTATCGGTTTTCACGTGTCAGGCACAACGCTGCCCTACTTGAATTCTAGGACATCTTTAAATTTCTGTTTCGAGACAAGAAGAATTAATAAATTTCATTTCTCAACGAAATGTATTGAACATGAATGAATGTTTGGGACGTTTTAATTATCACTCTAGAGTGAGTACTGGCTTATTTGATAAAGCCTGAATTACTCTATATGTCTATGTAGACTTCCTTAAAAAGTTTTAAAAATACACTCGACTGGTGAAGAGACGAAAGCATTGTCCTGAGATTAGCAACTGACAATTGTTACTGAGAATAACTATACTTCCTACAAATCCTTTTACTTTAAACTAGTAATGAGCATTTCAATTAAAAACTTAAAACAGGGGGTTTTCGGGGTGAAAAAATCATGATATCATTTAAAGGTATAAAAAGGAACGTTTGAAAATATGTACAAAAACCTTTCAAAGATAAGAGCTCCGTCTACCTTCTCTACGGAATATCCCAGAACTCCAAGTAAACTTTTGGAGAGATGTTCGGTCACATGCGCCTTAATAGCAAAATTGAAGAAGTTACATAGATATTCAATATTTAACATAAACAAATTACAACATATGTTCAAATTTTGGTCCATAAGAAAGGATACAGGTAGATCATGCCGCTGCATATGAGCAGAACTTTCATGGACTCACCTTTCTGTCTCGTGTTATTATTATGTCTTGGTGTCATCATGTCTCCTTCGGAAGATTCCCAGACATGTGTACCTTAAAGAAGTTTTGTTCCTATTCATGTGATCTATCATCCCTTCAATGTTTTGGAGAAGTTCTGGGACATTTGTATTCCTTTGTTTATGCGAGGAAACAAACTGACAAAATCGAAAGAAGAAGATACAATTGCAAATTTCTTATGTGCGCTCAAATGAGGGTCCCAGTGCCACTATAGTCTTTCCACTCAGACGTGATAAACAGGTTTCTCTTAGACATCTACCACTCGGTAAAATTTCCATTCTCCTGTGAGAACACCGTGGACGAGATTCAAATCGAGGCCGAGAATTAGAATATACAAAGCTTCATTTGTATTACACGTTCACTGAATTGGTTTTCCCGCCTCAATCTTAGGGACATCTTTGTATTGTGACGCTGTAATATTTTCTTTTATCTACTACATAATTTTAAAAATTTACTGCATCTTATTTCTTCTTTAATCAAACATGAGTAGGACCTGGAATTAACAGAGTAATTATGGGGGTTATACCCCACCCCCCAACGGATCTGAGCTCTCTGTTCGTTGAAAGCTGTTCGTTATCACACTGGTGGAGCCTTCATGTGTTGGTACTCGGATTAAGGAGTAGACCTCTTCATGATAGTTGCTTCAAAGAATATATTCTGAACAAAACACTCAATTGAAATTTTATTTTATAATTTTTACATATTTCTTATTTGTTCATTATGTCTGCTTTAAAAATATATTTTCAGGTATCATTTGATTTGTATCTTTACAAAATTCTGGCCTGGTCACGAAATACTTATCATTTAATACGTGTTTTCCCCTTTAAATAATTTATCAATTATTACTATTTAATAAATTGTTAATTATTTTGATGAGTTGATGTATTTTATAAAAGGGAACATTTATACCAATGTATGTTGTAATACCATAATTGTTCGAACACAAATAACTACAGAACCCTCCTCGGTTACCCTCCCCCCTTGATAACGATCTAGATCCATTACCGGGTGTGCCTTAATGATTTTTTCCACTATTGTTGTGCTCTATCATATCTCCATATCTTTTTACGCGGGATTCTGGGACAGGTTGAATTTACATAACCTCAATGTATGATTCCAGCTGTTCCTGAGCGTCGCTACTTTGGCGTCGCTGATTGGCTCCACACATGCCGGAGTGGTCGCCGCCGCCCCTCTAGCTGCTGCACCTGTAGCCGCTCTTCCCGCTATCGCACCCGTCGCCGCGTACGCCCGCGCTGTGCCTTACAACGTGCCTCCGTTCGCCAGCGCCGTCAACATCCAGACCCGAGCCCTCGCTGCGCCGCTCGTCGCCGCTGCCGCTCCCGTTGCAGCCTATGCTACCGCTCCCGTTGCAGCCTATGCTACCGCCCCCGTTGCAGCCTATGCCGCCGCCCCCGTCGCCGCAGCTCCGCTCGCCGCCCCCATCCACGCCGCATACGCCGCTGCACCCGCACTCTCCGTCCATCCGTACTAAGAATGTGTGATTCTCTTGTTATTCCAATTGAATAAAAAGTTCGCATTAATTTTCTTTTGTTTTCTTCATATATTTCTTCACTTGGATAAAGGAAGTAATACTCCTTTATTCATTCGTTCCATTGTTTCCTCATCCTTTGTTTGGCAAGACCGTGACGTTTGGTGCCATGTCAGTGAACGTATAGAAGTCTCTAAACATTCCTATTCCATTGCCAGCATTGGTCCTTTTTCAATCAAACGAAGCATGCTCCACTAACACCATGGCCTACTAGATCAGATTTTCGCATCAAAGTGCCAGAGCGAGAAACAGATACGCTCCAGGTGTGCCAACCTATTGAATATTTGACGTTAGTCTCCGAAAGGACCTCCAACATGGGAGTTGTGTATCCATTTTATACAGTTGAGGTCACTGAGTCATTCATGTTACTTTACTCAGAGGATATTTAACTTAAGAAAAAAACGAACAGGAACGCAACGTGTAAATAGTTTCTTGTAAAGCAGTAAATAAGTTAACAGCCCTCAACGTGTTTTTAGACAGTTTCTAACTCCTCTCTTCAATATCCATTATTAATTAATTATTATTTATTAATTGATTGCCAGTGTAACTGGTTTGATGTTGGTAAAGGGTTTGTAGTCAACGCGTTTACTTCGCCATCGTCCGTAATGATAAACTCGCGTTGTATTGGCAGGACTTTCTAATTTCTTTAAATTTAAATGTATTGCCAACATCGATCAGAAAGAAAGAAAGAAAGAAAGAAAGAAAGAAAGAAAGAAAGAAAGAAAGAAAGAAAGAAAGAAAGAAAGAAAGAAAGAAAGAAAGAAAGAAAGAAAGAAAGAAAGAAAGAAAGAAAGAAAGAAAGAAAGAAAGAAAGAAAGAAAGAAAGAAAGAAAGAAAGAAAGAAAGAAAGAAAGAAAGAAAGAAAGAAAGAAAGAAAGAAAGAAAGAAAGAAAGAAAGAAAGAAAGAAAGAAAGAAAGAAAGAAAGAAAGAAAGAAAGAAAGAAAGAAAGAAAGAAAGAAAGAAAGAAAGAAAGAAAGAAAGAAAGAAAGAAAGAAAGAAAGAAAGAAAGAAAGAAAGAAAGAAAGAAAGAAAGAAAGAAAGAAAGAAAGAAAGAAAGAAAGAAAGAAAGAAAGAAAGAAAGAAAGAAAGAAAGAAAGAAAGAAAGAAAGAAAGAAAGAAAGAAAGAAAGAAAGAAAGAAAGAAAGAAAGAAAGAAAGAAAGAAAGAAAGAAAGAAAGAAAGAAAGAAAGAAAGAAAGAAAGAAAGAAAGAAAGAAAGAAAGAAAGAAAGAAAGAAAGAAAGAAAGAAAGAAAGAAAGAAAGAAAGAAAGAAAGAAAGAAAGAAAGAAAGAAAGAAAGAAAGAAAGAAAGAAAGAAAGAAAGAAAGAAAGAAAGAAAGAAAGAAAGAAAGAAAGAAAGAAAGAAAGAAAGAAAGAAAGAAAGAAAGAAAGAAAGAAAGAAAGAAAGAAAGAAAGAAAGAAAGAAAGAAAGAAAGAAGGAAGGAAGGAAAGTTTGAATTACGTTGTGGATTAAAACTAATGTAAGGACGTGCTTTACAAAATTGTTGACACAGTTTTCAGTGATTTTCCTTCACTTTGGTAATGAATTCCATAAAGGAACCTAATATCACTTGGAAGGACTTCCGTCTCGCAGCTTCAATCTATCTTCCACTGATGGTAGTACGTCATCGGTACAGGTCTGCCAGCATTGTCCCCCTTCTCCAGATAGAGACCCTGTGTCACCTGCCACTACTCCTCCGCAAATTCATTCCTCTGTTCTCCCCATCCTTCCCCTGTTACGAACAGTGTTGTCACCTCCACCATTACAATTGTATTTTCTACTTTAAATCAGTATATGAATTTCCTTTTCAGGTTCTTTCTTCCAAAAAATTGGTTTCATTGAAAATAACAAAACGATACGAACATACATTACTGGTGGTGTTTGTATTTTGAAGAACAAACCAAAAACCTCTTCAGATTCAATAATATACAAATGGGAAAATGTGGCACCTGATAGGAATTTGTAAGTTCTTTTACATAGAAACTTTGTTTTGACACCGGTAGGCAAAGATGAATGTTAGGAAGTCCGATGTCCGAAACTTGTCAAGTCATGCAATTTGATTAATATTTATCAAAATTTGTGAATTTGTTTTAAATTGTCTAGAATAGCAGGAGGGATATTTTAAATTTTTACCCGTAACTCGCGAACGGAAATTCGCGCGTTTTTACGGGTAAAAGCAGTTCATTGAGAATGGACGTCGCCAAGCGAGGTAGAAGAGAGAGCTGCTCTATGAAGACATGAACAAATAATTTCCTTTTGCCTACAGATATTCTATTTATTAAACCTCGGAAAATGTGTGAAATGGCCGGAAAGGTGGAAATTTTAACTCTCTCTCTCTTTTTTATCAGGGTTAGTTCAACAAGTCGAGTTATAATATAACCGTGGAACAATGAACTTTTTTGTAGTACAATTACTACGAGACGTAGACAAATGAAACCATCCTTGGATTTAAGATTATTTAAATATGTTTCAAGTAGGAAACTATTTTTATTCTTATCTTGGGAGCGAGCTGAAATGTTAAATGCACCTCTGCTTCCGGGCTCATGATCCGAATTGATGGGATGGCCTCTTGAGAGTATATTATATCATTGTCCTCCGTGTGGTCATATGCAGTTGTATCTGCCTTTTTGACAATACATTTCTTTTTTTCTTTAAATCACTTACACTTCGTACAAAAACCTTTGTGAGAACGTGAGAAACACGCACGGAGACTATTCACATAACATGTAACTCAAGGAGAGGATGTACAAAGAACGTGCGATGTTCAGATGGCGATGAAGGAAATGTTATTTGCGACACGAAGACTAGAGACCTCTTGGTTTACACCGTTGCTATTGGGATTAAATACAGACAAGTACCCGTTGTGCACTGTCATGGCCAAGTTTTATTTCCAAGCCATGCTGTGCAACTTGGCAACACTGGAATAACAGGACAAGCGGTCCATTGACAGCTGTACAAGCATCACCTAGACCAGAGGTCACCAAACGTTTTTGTTACGTGGACCACTTGCCATGTTTTTCGGTTTTGATAATTTAATATTGCATTGTTGCAAAATTCATCAACTTCAAATGTGTTTTTGACAGCTAGGATAGTGTTACTCACTTTGAAAGATTTAAATTTCTAACTGTAGTGTGAAAAACATAAAAAAACACACATTACTTACACATAATTGAATTGAAATTAAAACTGACTAAATTAATAATATAGTATCTATCACATAAAATAACTAAGCAAAATATATGTTTTAGTGATAGGTATGAACTTGATGCTTTAATAACAAATTTTCAATATTTGGCATCAATTTAGATAGGTTTAATCTCAAATCTCCTCGGTCACTGATGTTCAGTCTGTTTCTTTTTTTCTTATTTTTTTTCTTTTGTTAGGAGACTGGCATCCGCGATGAAACCCCTATTCACAAGGTATGAAGATGGAAAAGCAATGAAAATATTTCATAATACATACATACACTGTATGTGGATTATTCCATTCATGGAAAGCCAAAATTAAGGTCACGACCTGCTTAAATGAGATCCACCATCGTGGACTCCCACGTACATCTCATGGACACCCAATGTATGTCTCATCTCTCACACTGTTCCATCTCTTGACCGCTTCCGATCGAGTCATTCACTTTCTTGTTTTGAATATCTCCGTCACTAAGAATAAGATAAAACACAGTGTCCCAAAATTTTATGTACTCGTGAGGCAATACACCTGAGAAAAAAATTCTTGATAATTTTTTGCTTCTTTAATTTTTGTCTTTCATTATTCATGCTCCTAAATCTTTCAATTATGAACATACTTGAATGAAAGATATTGAGAATTGTTTTTTCTCCGGGACAATTGTAACTATGAAAATAATCTTTGTACTAATCACTTTGTGTACACTCTACTGACTAGTTGAGCACTGTTTTATTTTATGCATGCCCAAATTCATTTGGGGTTTAGATATCTTAGTGATTGACGTTTGTACTTCTTCTCTTCTACTTTTGTACTTTGGTCTATTTTCATTCTTACTAAATTGCGTTTTAATTCTAGAATACCGTTTTGCCTCAGTCAATGAATATAGCTAATGACTAATATTTGCTAGTTCACTGGATTTACACGGTAATATTCGTACTGATGAAATTTGATTAAACGAACACAGAGTGTAATTATGTTGTTGGTGCCAAGAAAATTAAATGGACAATTTCGTGATTGTCATGTTTAATATCTAAATGTACATACTTTAATATATCTTTTAAATTATATAATGGAAGTTTGGGCAATATTATTTTTACAGAAATGCATATTTTATAATCTAAATTTTAAATCTGCATATTCTTTTATTGTAAAAATATTTTTTACTTTCATATGATTTACAATTTTGACCATCATGTGGGTAATTTTTTATTTTATAATGTTTAGTTTTGGAGTAGATGTCTGTTTCTTAAATTACCAATTTCCATTTTATTATTACATAGTTGAAGTGCTCTTTCTTCATCTGTTTGAAAAGAAACCTGTCCAGGAAGTAAACATATGAAAGAGAAAAAAATTAATGACAATTCTTGTATTGCTCAATAGGCTCATCACGAGATTGCTGTACGTCGTTGACCCACAGTACGTTTTAAATATACTTCCGCGACTTACGACAGCTTTGTCGTTCAGGGAAGAATCTTAGGTCATACAACGTATTCTCTTAGCCCCTTGAGATCTGCATTATACCCTAATGTACTTTCCAATTCATTAAATTCCAAGAAAATTCTAGAAAATATGTTTATTGCCGGTTGTGCTACTGTTGATAAAACTTCCTTTGGTAAATTCTTGATTTATCTTCCCATGAAGTCACCATAGGATATACATCATTAATTTGTTTAATAATAAAGTTATATTTTTAAAATTTGTAATAATTTATAAATGAGAAGAAAAAAAGGTTTTCTAAAACAGATGTGCATAAGTCAAAACGTTTTCAATGTCAAATGATATCTGTATTGTTATTTCTCTTTCGAGAAATTTGAATTCATTGATTCTCTAAGAAAGAAATAACAATGTCACCATCGTTGGTGAATTGGTCTTGAGCATTAATAGTTTCATACTTTGTACACGCGATGTTTTGAAACTTATGAGAACCTTCTGAGCATATGAGAACCTTAAACAGTTCCTTATCCAACTTTTCTCAAACTCACAACGAACCAGAATTGATAAAATGTCAGCAAAAGCTATCGGAGATCGAACTCCATTTCAATTTTTAAGACACTTGAAAAACTTGGCGGGCGCCGAACAACAAGACAATTAATTTTTAACGGAGATATGGTTACGGGCCTTGCCGGGACAAATAAGAGCAATTTTAGCAGGAACATGTGCCAGCAATGTTGCAGAACAAGCGGAGTTAGCTGACAGGATTCCGGAAGAATTTTCCTCCTTTAATACCGTCGCCGCTGCCCGCGAAGGCGCGAACATCCGTGTTCCTGATAATCATTTTCAGAGCAGACATCAAGCAACAACTGGAGCCAGTACTCCCACGCCAGTAGCAGATCCGATGATCGACTACCTAATGCAACTTGACGAAGCAGCTAGCCGAGCTGAAGTCACGCAGATCACCCAGTCACGCTTCACACCGACACGAGGTAATGTTGAACAGAGTGATTACCGACCACGTTCCAGGTCTAGGTCGCTCTCGAGAGATATCTGCTGGTATCACGCCGGATTCGGAAACGACGCCAAGCGGTGCCTGACTCCATGTGCGTTTTCAAAAAAAGGTATCAAGTCGCCCTCCAACGCAGGGTTGAAGGGCGAACTAAATCTATGTAGGAAATTGTACGGAAAGAGACCATATTTCTACGAAAAAATTACTCAATTACATTTTTTAATAGATACAGGGTGAAACGTATCGATATTTCGAAAACAACATTGGAAATTAGCGGTAGAGCCGACCGGACTCACTCTCAGTGCCACAAATGAAACAGACATAAAAACCTTTGGGACCGCAAACTTGAAATTCAATTTAACACTTCGTCGAGATTGTGCATGGCGATTCCTAGTCGCGGACGTTAAGGACCCAATTCTAGGCGCTGATTTCCTGTCCTATTACGGATTAATATTGGATTGTCAAACAGGACACCTAATCGACCAGACTACCGGGATCACAACACAAGCGCAATACAACGCGTGTAAATGCACAGCTGTCAAAATCAGTGAAATAAAAAATAAGGCATTCACAACTATAATTAACAAATTCCCTGAATTAATCAAACGAGAAGGCATACCTGGTGATATAAAATTAGATATGGTGCACTATATTCCAACCACGGAAGGACTACCAATCACGTGTCGTCCGCGCAGTTTAACGCCTGACAAACTCGAAATAGTTTAGAAGGAATTTGAAAACTTAGTCAGAGCCGGAATTGTACGACATTCCCGTAGCCCGTGGGTTAGCCATTACACTTAGTAAAAAAAGCGATGGTACATATCGCCTTTGCGGGGATTATCGAAGACTTAACGAAAGAACGGTGTCAGACGCATACCCCTTGCGACACTTGCACGACTTCACGCACAACCTAAACGAATGAAAAAAAAAATTAAAAATTGATCTCGTAAAAGCATATCGCCAAATACCGGTCAACCCAGCAGATGTAGAAGAAACAGCAATTGTGATACCCATCGAAGCATTCGAAAATTTACAAATGCCATTCGGATTAAGAAGTCGTGCTCAAACATTCCAACGCTTCATGGATAGAGTCACCGAGGGATTACCATTCGTGTACGTGTACATATACCATATACTAGTACACAGCGCTAACGAAGAGGAACACTCTTCGTTATCTGGAATTACTCTTCCAAAGATTGAAAGAAAATGACGTCATCATAAATATCCAAAAATCTACATTCGGTGTAACGGAATTAAATTTCTTAGGATATACAATCAACCCTGAAGGCATCCGACCTCCGAAAGAACGGTGACAGCTATTCGAAATATGGAACCCCCAACCACTATACGCGGAATCCTGAGCATGCTAAAATTTTACAGGCGATTAATCCCGTAAGCAGCAGTACCACAGGCAACCCTGATAAACACCATCGCAGGAGGGAAGAAAAATGGAAATAAACCATTTCCGTGGAACGACACCCTTCACGAGGCGTACCTAGCCTGTAAGGAGAGCCTGACGATCGCAGTCACGCTGATACACCCACGCAGCGACGCCTCCGCCACTCACGTAGGCTCATGCTTACAACAACAGGTACAGAATGGCAACCTATAACTTTCTTTAGTAAAAAATTGACCACCAAACAGACGCAGATGTCTACATACTATCGCGAACTTATATTTGAATGTGACCAACATTTTAGACATTGGAGAGAGTCAACTAACACATTTTGAATGTTTTTTTCATAGTCTCTAATAATTTTAAAACTGAGCTGTATTTTTTCCCAAAATAGACGTGGTATTCCAGTGCCAAATAGGTATGTGTGAGGAGACCTGGTAACTCTTTAAGGTTATAAATTTAATTAAATTAATTAATAATATTTTTATCGAGTAAACAAAATGTAACAATAGATATGTTTCAATTTTATGGGGCATTTGAAATCGCAGGCGAATCGTATTTCTCTAAAACTTTCTCAGTACCATCGGGAAAATGTTTCATAGCACATTTAACAAAGAAATGAAACATTGCCTTTTGCGTTTCGTCACAATCCCCACAGTTTGTCTTTATGACACTTTGCAAAGTAAATGGTACAATCTTAGGAAATTTGATGCTATTCACGGAACTCAGTTTTCCGCCTTCTTTCTCCCACTCATTAACGGCGGTAGGAATATCTCCTTTAATTTACTCACAAACTACTTGTTCATTGAAAAAAAAATATATCGTATACTTTTCGAACGAAAAGTGACAAAATAATCATAAGATCTACGTACACATAATTATTTCATTATCGTTTTTTTTTTGTATTTCTTTATTGGTATTTACACCGTTTGGGATGATAACAAACATTATTTTCCGGCGTGTCTTATAACGCACAGGTAATGTGTAAATTGCTTATCTTGTATTTATAATAAATATAAAATTACTTTTATGTCGGAAGAGATTTTTCGAAGTTGAAATTTAGAGCGGTGAATTAGGATCAAACGTGTTTTTTTCGCATTTTCGCTGTACCTCACAAACTAATTGAAATCGCCTCGGTTTTAGTGTGAACACGTGTTATTGTCTATAGTAAATTACAAAGATGATATCGTAGTATTTTCCATTTTTCATAACCTTTATTTACTTTATCTTTCAAAAATATCCCCTAATGATACATAGAAAGAAACTGCGAATTTTGTACTGGGAGCTGGTAACAATTATACGAACTTCAACATTTTGAATTGCTGATAAATGTTTCCCATGAGGAATAGAAAAGTTTTTGGCAGTAAAAAATTGTTCAAAATTATGCAGGGGAGGATTTGGTGGATAAATATTGTAAGACGATTGCCTGTGTTCTAGATAGTTGATAGAAAAACACATTGGAATTGACTCGAGAACAATTTGGTAGTGATCTCTAGAAGCTCTCGGATTTTTTTCTCCACGATTTAAAAAAAAACAATTTTGCAACGAAAAATCATAAAGTTAAAAATAAATTTCTCTATTGAGGACTTATTTTAGAATATCAAAAATTTTAAAGTATACCTAAAAAAGGAACAAAGATTTTACTGATTTTGTGTTGCGACTGCTGTGTAACTTTACAATCCGAAAATTGAAATATATTTTTCAAATACTTGTTTTTTTTATAACGCATATTCATGTCACTGTTGAGGAAGGCTAAAGATTAATATTTTGTTTGTGAATATCGTTATTTACATTTTAATATCTATTTAGTTTATAACTGTTCTAAAAGAACTACCTATTTACACATTTTTTCTTACGAAATGAATATAAATTATGAAAACAAATTTAATTGACTTCAGAGAAGATGTCTAGACAACAAAAGAAAGAATTCATAATAAATAGTAAAAGTATCATCATAGTTTCATAAGAGTATAGGTAGGTTTCAATGAAGAAAAATTGTTTGATTTTAAAAAAATTCTCATGAGCATAGCTGCGAGTAGGCAATAGTCACTCGGTTTACCCGGACATTTTTGGAGTAGTAGTGATTTGTTTCTCTTGTATGGTTTTGAGGGCGCTGATTACGAATTTAAACTTTGTCCCCTCGAGAAACTTTGGAAAATATGAAAAATCTCAAAAAAATTTCAAAATATCGCGCCCCCTTTTGGTTATAGATTTATTGCTACATAAAAAAATTGCCACACGAGGAAAATATTTATTTTTAAAAATAAACTAGACAAACTTTACAAAAAGTTACACCAGTTCTATTTTTTCTCAAATGAAGTACACGCCCGATAGAGGGCGTGGAAGGTATACTCCAGCATTTGAGAAGTTGGATACGGTATTTTTTTTCTTTTCCACTTGGAAAAATTTCATGAAGTGTGATAAAAACTTAGCAATACTACAAAAAATTATGATTTTTTAAGTTTGTTTTTGCTTTTTGCTGGAAAGACGCATGTTTCAAAGGAATATACGCACTACAGCAAGAAACTAGACTACATTTCCTGTAATTTATTCCTTGACGTGTTTCTTGACATGAGTAGTCTATCCGTTATAACGCCTCGTGCTTGGCTACTTTTTGTATATCACACAAAACGAATTGTTTAATCTTCTGTTAATTAAATTACCTTCTTTTAACGTAATTTAACCTGTTGCGAACCCATCAATAGAGGAAGAAACATAGTGGTGTCGCAACATTCCGTTTTGTATACGATACCTAGAAATATTATAAATACGTAATTATTCATAATTTGAAGAAGCTAATTTGAAGGAGAAAAAGTAAATCTTCTCTTTGAGAATCTTCCCGTAAAGGTCTGAAACAGAAATTGTCAAGGAATATTTATATATACTTTTTTATGTAAGTTTAAACGTTATCAGAAAACGTTTGAATGTTATCATAATTAAGGTTATTTTGTTGTTGAGTCTCGAATCATTTATTTCTATACTGAAAAGGAAATAAACATTTCTCATAAAGATAAGAAGAAATGTGTGTGATGCCGTATCTCTTCCTATATTGGTACGAAGCTGATTATTTTTTTCATCTTAAAACGTTTCACTTTAACATCCATACCACATCATTTAGCATTTGCAATTCATTCGCAATAGATGTTACTTCCTACACGTGTGTTGTTGTAACGAACCTATTATCTTATCAGATTTGAAACAAAACTCATAGCAATTGTATACCTATGTACCAGAACAACATGGAATAGAGATTTCTGTGTATGATAACTCNATATATATATATATATATATATGTATATTAGTATCATTAATTTTAAATATAGTATTAATATATTCATTAATTTTTATATTTGAACTCAAAGAACAATATCACTAATATATGATTATGAAATTATAATTGCGTCGAAATCCTTTACGCTTTCTACACCCGAGTCCAACACTTTTGATAAGAATGGCTCTGTTTCTAAACTTAATTTGGAGAATAGGTAGAAACTCGCTTAATGTATTATATTACGGTGATCTGACTTTTAACTAAAATTATAGCAAGGATTGCAATATATAAGGTTGTCACAACCTGCTCTCTGCCGCAGCAATTGGTATATTGCTTCATAAAAATTATAAAGTTAACATGCAATTCATCTTGACACAAACAGCTCCAAACGTGTTCAAACAATTTATCTGTCTATGTTTATCTTTCACGCAATTCATTGCGTTGTCTATTTAAACCAGGGTGGGTTGAGGTTTCATGGGACCTGACGAAACATAACTGACGAGTTTTTACATCTGTGGATTGGAATGTTTGGGGAGAATTTCCAAAATAAGTACTTTAAAACATTCATTTTTCATTTTATAATTTAGCGTGGGAGGGAACAGGTAGAGAAAAAATGAATTAATCATACGAAGCTACGTGATTGTTAATCCTGAGAGGATAAGTTGTTTCTCCTCTATAAAAACTCTTACAAAAAGTGCAAGTTGGAAGGTAAATGCTATTTCTGGAGTTGCATTCACCGAATTGACGAACTTTGGATGATTGAAAATGATTTTGTGTTCATATGTCTCGCGAAAATTTCATAACAGTAGATACCAATCACTTTCATAGGAATGAGATTGGTGGTAAGTAAGTATTTGCTAAAGTATGTATTTTCTTTACTATTCATGCGATAAGTTCTTTGAAGACAATTTAACTTAAAATATTAAATCACTTTCAGCGATAAATATAAAAACTACGCTTTTCTTATTAAGATCTACTAACGTGATATTTATAAGGAGGGTTAGCATTACCTTAATAAAAACCTAAACAATTAGAACATAATTGATAAAATTTTACACACTTGACGTTGAAGAGGAAGATCAACATCTACCTTTTCTTAAATTATAAAGATCAAAATATTTAATAAATCTACCATTAATTGAGTACTGTGGAAAGTAAGACATGAAATATTTTCAAACAAACAAAACACAGTTGTTCATAATTCTATGTTTCATATAAGAGCGCTGAAATTTATTTAATAATTAATAACACAATACTCGTTATTATTTCAATTACAATTAAATCAAGTAGATCTCAAAAGTCCAATATGATATTTTATTTAGAATAAAATATTGGGTTAAATATCTTATTTTTGTTTGAATAACATCTGTTGTTAATAATCATGTGAGTCATCTCTCCAGCATCAAAAGTATATGTTTTAAATGAAATGAGGATTCAATTCAAATTCAATTCAAAATTAAATCAGGTCACACACGTACTGATAAACCAATGCCAATGTTATGAATAGTGACATATATTTTATCGCCATTTGATGATAGACGATGTTAAATACATTTCATAATGTAAAATCTGGCAGAGAGAAAGGGTTACACGATTATAAGTGACATTTATGATACAGAAGTTTTAAAATACATTAGTTTAGTGTCCTTCGCGTGGTCATACGCAGTTTGTACTTCTCTTTTGACAATATATTTAATTATTTATTTATTCAAAAAATATATTGTATAATTTATAATTGGCCTAGTGACCTCAATTTGTTTGACTACGTGCTAATACCATGTATCAATCCATTTACTTTAAGTAATTTTACTAATTACTCTAAACGAGTTTTTTGAGTACTCGTCTCAACAGATGTCAGTTAAACTCATAGGGCATTTTTTTAGGTGAAGTGATCTAGCACGGTGTCAATAGTAGGGAAAATAGATTTTGTACTTTTTCAGATAAATATACTCAGACACTAGCGTTCAAACTTATGAACTTTCTGTATTGTACAGAATTCTTTACATATTGAGGGACAGTTAGCAAATGCAAAAAAAAAAAAAAAGTAAAAGTATTCATCCAGACTTTCCTAAGTATCGTTTTTCTGTTTGTTCCTCCTCCTCTTTAAATGAGTAGGAAATATTTTTTAAATATTTCTCTTCTCCGACAAAAAACTGGTGTTGCAGGTCAAAAGAAACAGATTACGATCATTATTGAATAAGTATTTTGTGTCATCTAATAAATATGGTGGTCACACACAGGGTGGGACCATGACGTAATTCACTTTCCCGATGTCTGTTCAACGATAGTGGCCAAGTGACAGTGGTGTGACATCGGTGCAAGACTGTTAGAGGCAGTGACGTAACTAAAATTCCTAACAATTCTACTAAAAATGTCTAAAAATTTAAGATTTAACTCCCTTAACTTTGCATTAGATGTAACTGCAAACACCTTAACCTTCGTACGACTGTTGCGCTCCAAATATAATTTGAAAAACGAATGTTTTACGCATATCTAATTTATTTCGTAAATTCTTATGAAGAAAGAAATACGAAAAATTAACAATTCCTTACTAGCAAGTAGAAATATCTGAACTGCACGAAGACAAAATTTCACCAAGGTCAAACAAAAAATATTACCTTCTATTTTAATTCTTGTGCTCCTATTATTTAAAAAAATATTCTGACTGATAATCTCGAATGTGATAAAAATATATTTTAGAAATTTTGATGTAAAACGTAATGGAGCATACAATAATTATATATTTTTCTACCATTCTTCTCCAGGTGATTGCAGATTTGACATGAACAAAACTTAAAATACAACAAAAATTGTAAAAAATTTCAGAGAGAAATTCTTTTCTCAATTTTAGTAGTAAATAAAACTGGGAAGAAGTAAAAAAAATTACATTATTTTATGTTGGGTGACCGTGATCAACGTGACCGTTATCGTGAAATTACTTATTAAAAAGATTTATCTACTTCTCCTTGACGCTGTAGCAAACCTCAGAAAGATTTTTTAGTTGTAGATGGAAGGTAGAAGGCTCTTTAAACATTTTATTCCAGTGAACTTTAGACTTTGTTTTCCTCTCACGACTCATGTACTAGTATCAGGGAGAGTCCAGAATATTTTAATTTGCTTGATATAAATCGGTTCTATTTAAATGGTTCCAAATAGAAATCGATATTCACCCGGAGTACATTGAGGAATTCTTTAGTTAAAATGCAGCTCACACTACTTGGTCTAACGCTGATAGAGTCAATTCTCGTAATCTTTTTTGCCTAATCGTCTGCGAAGTTTCAAACGAAAAATTCCGAAACGTCGGATTTTTGGCTACGAGCCCGCGCTTACGAAATTACGCGTTTATTGAGAACCAAGACATTGTCCCACTTTCCAATAATGCAGATCTATAAATTTTCATGAAATAAAATGTTCTCAAATCTGTTCGATTAATCAAGATACTTCGAGAGAAACGTATATATACGTATCCACAATTGAGATTATTGATTATTTCAACTACCTCAAAGCTACCTTTATATTTTGGTTTACAAATGATGTGCAAAATTTGATTCAAAAGTTAACTTTCTTAAAAGTTATTGCGTAATGTTTGTATACAACTTCATTTATTATCTATTATTCAGGAATTTGAAAATTTTTATTATTCATAAAAAAGAAATAAAACAAATTAAGTGAGTTTGGAAAATAGAGAAATCCAAAGAAGAAACATCTCCAGATTGTTAGATTCCCCTTGCATCATATTAAAATTGCAACCAATATGTAATATTTTTCTCAACGAACATTTTTCTCGATGTAGTTTTTACGTTGATTTCTCTGCGAATCAGTCCACCTCAGCACGTCCACAGCCTTCTAGAATGGATTGGACAAACATGAAGCGGAAGTTGGAATGGCGTAGAAACAGACATGAGGACATTATTTGGAGCGCAGAGAAATCACCAGTTGGGATGCTACGCACGCCCTAGTCGTGTGTGTGAATGTATGAGTCGGAGTGCGAGTGAGTTTGAGTGGGAAACATAGCTGGCAACCTTTGCGTGGGAGTAAAAGAGGAAAGGAGAAAGTGCAGATTGCATAGGCATTTGGCATTTGGCAATATGAAGAAAATATATTTTCATTATCAATGCGTGGCCAAGGTCGTATGCTGGGATCGACCACTCGGTGAAACGACTCGACTTACGATCCTTGTGGTATCCCAACATAATACGACTCGGGGAAAGAAAAAATATTTATGATCAATGCGATATTTATTATTATCAAAAATATCAATTATTTATTCTTATGAGAGAATACTAAAAATGTTATTAAAATGATTCATAGAATATACTGAATTCAGAGAGTTCTAACCTAAAATTAAAATATCCAGAAACTTATCATATATTCCATTTTTAACTCATTTTCCAAAATTATCTTTCGCATTTACATTTATTTCCCATTTGGTTTCAGCAATGATAAAGAACTAGTAATTTTATTTTCTTGAGTTTATTTCCTTAACAGAAGCAGTGAATATTTAAAAAGTATTCGCTGCTTAAAAAGTATACATAAAACATAAAATGTTTAACAAGGTGTAAATGATAAATTGAAGTATTGAATCAGATTGTGATATATGTTTATCAAGATGTAATAATAGAAACTACAACAATAATTGTTATACTTGAAAACTACCGAAAAACGTGATTTTTCCCTACAAAGATATCGTGAGGTATTGAGAATTGTGAATCAAAGTCGATACATCCTTCATATAAAGACTTAAAAGAGGTATTGGAAAATTTGTGAGAATATTTTGTTCAATCGGCACAGAAGAGTTACATCATATATTCTATTCACAAAACTTGGTCAAGTGATTCATAAATTCAAATATACAATTTTATTGTTTAAATGAACTAAAGTACGTTTATAAATGCATCTTGTTTATATACTGTGCTCTCGTATGATTCTCGTTTTTGATGTAGGGAGATATTTACACGTCGATAAGGAATATTGCCACATTAGTACTTGTTGCGACAATACCGTAATCAATGCTGATATGAAAAAAAAATATATGAACACAAATAAATTATGTGTAAAACATTTGCAATAACAAAGTTTGAAGTATATTATTTGAGAGTGTAATTTAAGAATTTACAGGTTACACGAGAAAAAGGCAAGTTCGAAGAAAATACTTAATGGTAGATCATGTGTAGAGAAGAATAGTCGAATTCTGTGTGTTACTACGAAGAGATAATGTACAACGCTCTGGATGTAAGAGAGTAAAATTCTTATAAGTTAACTAATGTTTTCATGTTGAAGCAAGAAATATTCGATTAGGGATGTTGTTTTAGCACTGAGGTCAAATAAAACACAGGAATGTTTTAACACATGTCGATGTTTGGAATTTTGTTTAGGTCCACATCAGGGCTATGAAACAAGCAAAGCATGGCATCCATAAAGCATAGATTACAAGCAATGTATAAAACATGCCATCTCTCCACAGACACTAAACAAAATCTAACTATATATGCTTTATCATTTGTTTTTCAATTGAGAGTTTATGTGACAAAGTGAGAGGGAGGAGAGGGAAATATGAGAGAGAGAAAGAGAATAATTAAATCAAAATCATGGATGACACCTGAAGAGTATCTCATCGTTGTGCATGTCCGAGGTGTATGGGTTATGCGACCTTACAGTAAAGGAGGGGACGCCCCACAACGGTGGAGGAAAGCGCTGCCTAGCAGTATATAAGCGCATCCCTGTCCCCAATGAGCATCCATTCTTTTGCTACCTGCAAGAACCCAACACTCGACATGATCTGCAAGGCATTGGTAAGCTCCTACAACGGATTAAATTAGTGCTATTTAGAGGAAATAAACGTTGCATTATTGTTCAGTGCCACTTACTAGAAGAATTCAAAATAGCATTACAAATTAATTGATGAGTCTGGTATTCTTTCGAGATTATTCAAGGCGTATTGTTTCTCTTAACCCAAATATATGTTTATTGTTACTGCAGTTCATTGTACTTGTTAGAATCAAACGAACATTTCACTCAAGTCGGAAAAAAATTCTTATAATAATTGTGACTGTAAATTATTCTTGTTCAGAATATCTCAAGTTTTTGGGAACCTGTTTACAAAATACAACTGATATAACCATGAAACCTGTTGAAAACTAACAGATTTACTCACAACCGATATTGACATCCAGATGAGTTGGCTTACTCCTTTGTGAAATAACTTTATTTGGTGTGCGTATCAACGAAATGTTTTCAGGGGACAAAATTCTCCATAGAATTTTCGTGTATTTCCATTTCTATTAGTATTTCTGTGGACAAAATCTGTAGATATAACCAATTAGAGTGGCTTGGTTCGAGTACCAGTGGTGTTTGAAACTTGAAGACGGACGTTAGTAGAGAACGCTCGAAACGTAGCGAGAACTAATACACCTGTTTATGTGTTGAATTAGTTTAAGCAGAAGTCAAAAGAAATTCCGATAATATTGAAATAAATTTTGTAATATAGTGGTTGTTTTTGCAACATTGCATTTGACGTTGTTACGAAAATAATGTCATTGGTCATGTATTAAATGTTGCAGATCGTCTTCGCCGTGGTGGTGGCAACCCTGGGCGTGGCGCAAGCGGGTGTGGCTCCGTTGGCAGCCTTGCCGTACGCCTTGGCGCCACTTGGCAGTTCGTACACCGCTCATGCAGTGAACCATGCCATCGCGACGCCCGTTGCTGCCGCCGCCCCCATCCACGCAGCTCCGCTCGCCGCTCCGCTCGCCGCTCCGCTCGCCGCCCACTTCGCTTACCCTGCCGCCTACGCCGCCGGACTTCCCGCGGCCCCCATCGCTGCCTACCACGGAGCCTCTTACGTTTTGTAAGATTCCCTTTCCCAGACACGGGCGCTTTCCGCCATTAGCTTCCCTCAATTTCTTGGAATAGGTTAGGTGACATCTCTTCGGTACTTCCCCGACTCTTGGGTACATTGCTGATGCGACACTTAAAACTTCTCTATTTAATTGATTTCAAATCATTACTGCTCTTGTTTCACTTATCTATTAAATTGAAGTTTTTTCGCAAATATGTGTAAACCTTGTTAACCCGGAAATTATATCTAGGAGTAAGAACGTTGTGTTGTGTCTACTGCGAGGGGGTTGTAAACTCGCACTCTCTAATCACCACCCTGACAATGTAAACCTAGCAAAAATTGACTTTCACGTGATCAATTGACTCCTCCCTCGTTACTAATTTCATATTGAACTTATTGTGTCTTTATTTACAAAACAGATTTTTTCCCGATGTTTCTAAAAAAAAAGCATTTTCACCTATATGTGATTTAAAGGACACATTCTTTACAAAAATCAATTTTAATACCAGAGGTTGAATGCATGTCTATCACTGAAGCAGCGAGAAGAAACCTGGGTAGCAGATAATCTGGAATTTCCTTAATCCTGTCAAAGGGAGTTCCTTCAATTGTAAAACGGATGTGGAAGTCAGAAAGGAAACAGCGAATGGCAATCACCCACCTTGGCATCTTCTGGCGGAAGTCACGGTTCATAGATTTGGAAAAGGCGTTTACGAATGAGAAACTTCAAGCAGAGGTAATGCACGAAACCAACCAACAATCATGGCTACGTCATCATAAAGACACTAAATCCTTTCCAGAGTACTACATTTTTCATTGCAAAGGAATGAAATTCTATCTTGTGATTGTGTGAAATGAAAAGTGAACCAACATTCGTAGTTCGAGTAAAATCTATCAAAGTGCAACCAACTTGTGATCGACGAATGCCATATATTCAGATTGTGATAATCAAAATCTCTGTTTTCGTGGTAACGTCACCTTGCTTGAAGAAATATTCTTCCTATACCTTTGTACAAATTTGTATTATTGAGTGTAAATAAATTCTCCTTCTCATATAGAAAATATATTTTTAAGTGTTTACCCCATTCGGTGTAAATAAATTAACATTCTGGATAAGAATAGAAAGTTAATTATATTATGAAGCATTCTATAAATGTTGATGAGAAAGTAATTATAAGTGACAGTGTTTGCGACAGTATGATAGACAGATTAAGACCAAAACATTTCGTTGTTCTTAATTTAAAAAGAAAAATAACAAGATTAAAGAAAATTATTTAATAATGAGTAAAAAGTTACTGTTCTAAATACTAAGATTTCTGTTAAACGTCAGTTTTAAGTTACTTTGATATTTGTGTTTCGTAGAAACCTGAAGTTCCGGTCAGTAATGGGAGATATGCAACTTTTTTTTCTCTATTCTCCAAGTTCGACTTAGTACCTGGTAGTTCTAGTGACACTGGACTACTGTGAACACTTGTATCCAAAGACAGCTAGCTAACATCGACTTAAAATCAAGGAATAATTCTTTTGAATAATTGTCTAATTTTGGTTTTCTAAAATTGTAACTGCCATAAATATATTAATTAATCTTACGTATTTTTGTTTCGTTTTAGAACTAATGAAAAGTCGAATCAAAATGAAAGGACCGATTCTTCTCTTCCGATGGGTTTCAACTGACGAGTAAAGTATAGACACTACTACATTCCAAATTATCGTTTCCAAAATAGATGGGGATATATCATTCCAATAGTTTGTCGATTAACGAAACATTAATAGAGACAATCAAAGAAAGATTTTATTGAAAAATGTATTGCATTATTAATTCAAATGTCGTGTGTATTCTATGACTTTTTTTAGTAATGTAGCCCTTCCTATTCTCATGACCATGGGAGTACAGTGTTAAAAAAGAATAATTAATTAGTTTTAATAGTCAATGAACTCACATCTTCTACAGTAATAAAATTTTCACCATTCTTTTAAATGTAAAACTTGCTATAAGAAATAGTTTTTAAATACACTTTTTGGTTCTACTTTGAGTGTCTTTATACATTTCTGAACAAATATTTAAGTCATTATCACAATCCTAGTTGAGTTAATCAATTTGAGTTAAAAATATGTAACTATGATGAGTATCGATCAAGTTATTGAGTTCCGAATAACACGCCGTGAGCCTTATTTTTGGCTTACATAATCTTAAAGGATTTTATTTGCATTAACTAGACACAAATTTATCTCATTTGTCTACATAAAAATTATTTTCCATTGCTACTGAAGATTCTAAACAAAATGAAAAATTGTAGAACAATTAGTTAAAATATTTATTATTTCTGTGTTAAAAATGTACATCGTGCAGGATTCTATTAATATTTATAAAAGCTCGACAACTTTTAATGTCCTGAAACTCAAGAAAGAAAAACAAAACGATTAAACCAAACAAGGAATGTTTTTATTTTGCAAATGTTCCCCCTACTTAGTGTTGTCTACGCTGTCTCTAATTTTCTCTGACTATTTGTTTCTAATCATCTAGATTCCCATGATGACATTACAAAGGTAGATGCTATCTATTGTTTCCGTGTACTTTAAATGTAACTTTATTGCACAATTCCACGGAACTTAATTCTAACTTCTATCGATATGTACATGTTGCAAGTAACCAAGTTTTCTCAATAGTCTCTTTTTTAGAAGCAAATTGGAGACAGTCCCATAGTATGTCACTCGCAAATCATATTCACCCCAATATAAACTTGGCAGGACTAAAATAGAGACGTTTTTGAGAAATATTCAATCCTGTACTTTCGCTTTCATGTGAAATACCCTCTGTATTAAAGTAAAAATAAAATTGAAGTACGTACATCGACCACAAGTAAATACGAAAAGTGAATAAAATTTATTTTCCATTTCGTCAGAAATGTTGCGCACAGACGGACGGTCGGACGGACGGATGGACGGACCGAGTGGGTGGTATATTTAAAAAACATTTTTTCGAAGTCAGAAACCTCTAAAACGACTATTTCTGTAAAAATATCGTTTGAGAAATTTTTCACTATTGCAACACTTTCTATTTACAATAACAAAGTAAAAAGATAATTGAGCATGGATTGGGGAGTACTGGAGACAATGAAATAATATTTTACGCTGTTATCTAATATTTTGAAAGCGCGTAAATACAGTAAGCCGTATTAAGTTCACTGCACATATGAGCTATGTCCTAAAAAACGGAGTAGTTTACAGTTTTGATCGAAATAGTTTTTTTTTCAAAAGTAGCAAATAAGAAACCGTATTTTTATACCTGATTTATATTTTCAGACATAGAAGAGTCGGCTAGATAAAGGTCGATAGGGTACATGTTTTATTGTGTGAATATAAAAGTTCAAAATGCAATTAACAGAAACCATCACAGTGATGTCACTATTGTACTGAGAAAATTCAAAAGTTATGAGATAAGATTAAAATTATTTCATTATTTAATTACGTTTACCATTCAAATAAATAGTCATTCGGTTGTTTGATATGAAACAACCAATACCGAATTTAGAACAAAAAATATTGCTGTTTAGGACCATTGGTATATTGTTATAAAGTACTAATTCCACAGGCACTGTTTTTTAAATCCGTATTTTCTTAATAAAAGGGCGATATTTTTAGATTAAAAAATGGAGTGTGTTTGACTACTCTGACCTTGGATTCGCATTCTGACATCCAAGTGCGTAAAGATACATAGGTCTAGTCTTTAGAATAGACCTAATTTGTGAGTGTGTGTTTCTTCTGTATTTAAGAGCGGTTTATCGTAGTTAAAAAAAACACTAGAGTATCATATTTTTAGTCATCGGAAATTTTTTTGTGTGCTCTGGTTTTATTCTATTTACGTAAGTTCAATAACTCCTTATTTCACAAAGAAACACTTCAAGTTTTCCATCTCATCACCATGTTCAATACAGAAGCTCCTCGTCTCATTACATCAAAAAGTAATTACAAAGTTACAGTTCTGGAGTCTTTTCGATAATGAAACACGTACTACCCATGACAGCGAAGGGCGAGTAAATGTTTCAAGGGCAGATAGCTCTCCTTGAATGGGAGTTCATTAGCTTCTGTTTTCATTGATCCTTGATGTGAATGTTATTTGGAACAGAAATAATTCAACTAACACCTAGATGCAACAAAGAAATAATTAATATTTCTTTTTTCCTAATTATATAGATGAATATTTGCTTTGCCCAGGATGACTGAATATGTTTTGCCTAGGATACCTCTCAATTCACTTAACATTACAAGGACTAAATCTCCTCTTGACGTCTAATAATGAAATAAAATTAAAAGAAATGGAACAAAATTAACTCACGAGCATATTTTGTATAGTCTGTAAATTATATAATATAGTATTTAATTAATAACATATAGTCTGTATAGTAATTTCTTGCCGGTGAAGAAATACTCGCTTCTGTAAACTACGATATTAACTGTAAAATTACATTCTTTATGGACGTAAAGAGACGAAGACAAATAGAGAAAAAACAAACATTTGAAATTTTGAAACGAAATAAAAAGCTCAGATTGTGTTCTTAAATATTTGATTTATTAAGTAGTTGTAAGTAAAGGTATTTTGAATTACGTATTCCTCACAATGTAAGAAAATATTATATGGAAAACTCATTAAATGGTTGGAAACTTATCATAGAACAAAGCGACATAGAATGTCGTAATATGTGACACGGATGTATTCGGATATCAAGAAACGTAATTACGGTGGAAACAGAATTGCATAAAGACCAAACAACAAATTGATCTAGCATTTAGAAACGTGACATAATGAATGTCAACTCAAATTAATTAGTGTAAGACGAATTCATGTTCTCATTTGGTTTCTATCTCTTTGATTACGTGAATCCTATGATTCTTAGAAAGTTTTTCTTTCTCAAATACTTCATTGTTATCTCTTGAACCTTTATTCGTTAATCTGATGGTCTGGTACAGACAGTTAACCGTTCATCAGCATCTTTTCTTTTTACCAATGTTGTGAACGAGGAATTGCTCGTATTAAAAACAAAACAAAAAAGCATGACATGCTCACACGCCTGACTGGTAACTGGAGCTAGCTGATCAATCGTAGTTGCGCCAGAGAGAATATTTCTGAATTCATTTCTCGACAAATAACTAAAATAAAGATATGAGGCATAGTTATCTGTTTAAATTAAGATTTGATACTTTTTTATGTTAACAGTAAAAGAGAAAATAGTAATTGTTTCTCGTGTTGAAATAAAAAATTAAGCACGATTAAACAATAAAGGTAAGCACGATTATTAAGCAAATGAAGCACGATTAAACAAAACTTTATATGCGGAAACACATCAATAATACATAATACGGAATACTTAACAAACAGGACTTTTTCCAATTGCATTAAACAAAGATTAAACCCATCATATATGTAAACCAAAATTCTTCTACTTTTCGTCCTAAATAAAATAAAAAATCTTAGATCTCTGTTTTCGAAACTTTTTCGCCCTTTGTATCCCTCACTATATTTTACTAACACTGTAACCCTAACCAGTAGCTTTCATTTTTACCACGTTGATACAACTCCACGTAGGCCAGGTTATTCATAAGTTAGGATGATTTAAAATATTCATTTCCATAATATAATACATATGAAACACAGAGTGTTTGTTTTCCATTATTTCAATAGGTGTTCTTATTGTCCATATTTTATAAGAAACTGGTAAATAAGAGAATATTTAAAAGCGACACAGATGCTTCGCCGAACTTTAAAGCAATCTTCCAAATAATGAAATACATCAAGAATTAATGATTGGGAAAATGTATTTACATTTTTACTGAATGTACAATAAAAAGGGTACAATGGTCTTTTAAATTGATAGTTGATCGAAATAATAAATAAATATAAATATTTTCTAGTAAATGATCTGAGTTCCAAAACTACCGAATATCGTTTCTTTATGGATAATAATTTCAAAAATCATGTATTTTGTTTAAAATAAGATTATAGATTCAAAAATTTAACCTTATGATCTAAAACATTCAATACTGAAATCAGCGCCACAGCTATTTAAACTGAGACATGGAAATGAAAAGCTACATACTTGCCCCGCACGGGAATCGAACCTGGGATGACTTGGTGCCGAGCAATCACGCTGACACCGTGGTCACGACGGGGACATTTTATATGTAAAATGGTATACCACTTCTGAACATTTAAGGCTTGGAATATTCTTTTCGTGTATTAATTAAGTAACGAATTAAGGAAACAAGTGAATTAACTATCATTCACTATTAAAATATCTATCACCAATGAAATGTAATTATATAGAGAAAATTCTTTAAACATCAATATATTCCTGGACATTATACAAGCAATGATGCTGTAGGAAGCATTTAACCGAAAATTGGAGGAGTTCAAAATCATTTGAAGATCTAATCTTTTGATCTAATTATCTGGAAGTGGATTTTAGGATTCCCCATTTTGAATATAGCCCTTTTTGGATTTCGAAAAAGATGTAATGCCGCAATCCTAAAAGTCCCTCTCCCTTTACGAATTAACTCTTATAACATCAAATAACTGAACTTGATATTGGAATACAATAATATTTTATAGCTTTTCTAAAAACAATTTTCCCGGCACTTTGTGAATTATTTTAATAAGGCTCTGTACTTACATTCCTGAACAGTAATAAAATATCTCTTGAAAAATACAAGATTATAAAAAATATTATGTTAATGTGTCAACAATGAAGATAGTGGGTACCTATTCAATGTCATCAAATAATGGTTTGAATGTTATTGAATATGGTGAACTACATATTCTTCAGACCGTGTCACTTGTTCACAGGGTTTGGGTAATGCCCGCCCACCTAAGGCTGCCACTCAGAACGAAGGCGCGTGGCTTATGACAGGTTATCGGGGGCGCGTTGTGAGAGACATCGGCCATGACGGTTTACCGCTGTCGGTGTATTAAAATTATGATAGCGCGTCAAACCTAATTCTCTTCAGTACGTTCAAAGTTATGACTCTGACAATTTCACCAAGATCACTACTGCAATTTAGATGATGGTAACAAACAAATAAAAGCACCTATACATTCGTAATATTAGTAGGAATACTGGTGGTACATATTTCTACTGATATATGATATAAAATCTTTCGCGATTGCGTAATATGACAACCGATTAAATAGCAGATCTAACAACAATTTTATCGCTAATCTACACAAAATTCGCACTTAAAAGTTTCCATACACCTCCTCCGACAGTCTGGAACTCAAAATTTGGTAATTATACTCATAATAATATTATTTAATACAATAAATGTGAATATATATGTAAGAGACAAAAAAATAAGAAGACTCGAAACAGTACAAGGACCTGTTAGCACTGTTAACCAGTAAGGGACGAATATGAATAAACAAAACTCGATTTGAGGTTTAGTGCTCTCAGTAATCAATACTATTAATCAACAACTAGTTTTTATCTTTCAAAAGGTTACTTGTATATTAGAGGGAGAGTTTTTTAATTTTTTTATTAAGTGTAAAGGTAATTAAAGTAATGATTGGTCAAGACTAAGTAAACCTTAAAATCACGTAAAGAAAACGATCTAATATTGATTTAAGATTCCTTCTTCACACAACAAATCTCCATGATAATGTAGAAAGCATCGATAAAAACAGAAATGAAGGCGATGAAGTCGGAAATTGACACTACGTCATATATAGTGTGGAATGAGTGAGTTATATCTTTCCCGTAATATAGCGCTACTATCCGAATATGATGAAAATTACCTCCGTCATAAAATAGCTGAACAATACCATAAAATGTGGTGTCAAGCTATATATTGACTTCAGTATAAAAATGATGATATTAATTAATAAGGAACTGACATTTATACTTTTTAAATGTTATAAAGATTTTTCATAGAATTACCTTCAAAGTAATAATTTTAAGAAAACTATGTACTACGCAAATTCAAAGGTTTTATTTCTATAACTCGCAATTTTATCTTTACAGTAAATGGAAAAGTGAAATTTCCCAAGTTTATTCAGTGTATTAGTGTTGTATTCACAATAAAAATTATATTTTCTTAGAAGCG
Organism: Laupala kohalensis; assembly: GCA_002313205.1. Lineage (NCBI taxonomy): Eukaryota > Metazoa > Arthropoda > Insecta > Orthoptera > Trigonidiidae > Laupala > Laupala kohalensis. Next base: position 19,428 of record NNCF01146596.1, on the reverse strand, counting down.
CTGTATCTTACTTGTATAAAGTAACTTTTTGTAAATACCCCTGATTCACACGACACTCAACCAATTGTCAAAATAGATACCATTAGAAATAATTGTTTTCTGGAATTTTAACCTACTGTAACAAATTTTGAATACATGCCATTTCTATTATAATTTGCTTTAAAATATAAATTAATTTTACATTATTGTCAGTTCTGAAAAATTTTTCTATGTAGTTACCTCTGCCTGACGCGGGACAGCATTGGACGGAGGAAATATATGCATACAAGCAATTACCCTATATTTTTATGATTCTGTAGGTACTGCAATCTCAGATCGGCGTTTACAACAGAGAATTGAGTAATTTTGTCAAACATTATACTGAACCTCTGAAATAATTTGTTACAAAACGTGTACGAACATTTTCGTAAAGAAACTCTCTCATAATATTTTCCTCATTGAACTGTGTGTATATATTATTGTCTCTAATCTCGTTAGTTTCCATAATTGAGTAATAGTAAAGTAATTTTTATTTAGGAAAATACACATGCTTATTTTATTAATGAATTTAAATGATCATTCAATTCATATATTTCTTCGTTTCATTTATTGTCCTCTCTATATATAATGATAGAGCGCTCTCATGACCTAGTAGGGGCTAGAGCTCCCAAATAATAATAATAAAATTAATAATAATAATAATTTATAATGATGTCCAAGGGACTGGGCATTTTCAACGATTGGGAGAGAGATTGTTATAAATAGAGCAACGAAACATTAATTAATACGTTTAAAACAGAGTCATGCCATGAACTCACACATTAAAAAATTATTGCATAAAATATTGTAATTATTCACTTACATTAATTTTTTAAAAAGCTGTTTTAGTACTTTCTACTGCATCTATATATTTTCTGCTTTCACACTCCATATTTTTCTACTCTATTTAAAAATATGGAAGAAGTCCGTTATCCTAGTTTGCTTTCTTTTCCCACCCAAAACTCTAACCTGACTTTGTCTTGAAGTCTCAAAAAACTAAAGCGACTTAATTTTGAACTGAGGTGACTTGAACGACTAACAGAATGACCAAAATACTATTCTTATAAAGAGAGAGACACGTCTACTTAGAGAAATAATAAATATATTATTGTTATATTATAACAAACACAAACAACCCAAGTCCTCCTAATAAAAGATACCAGCAGATTTCCGGTGTTGCCCCGGATTTTTCTTTGACTAATCTTTATTTACTCAGGAAAAAATAAAATCTATCTATATTGTAAGATCAATACTTTTACATACCATTTTTGAAAACATGTACAGCATCCTTGTTTATGAAATCATAAACATACAAATTTAATACGGAACTTGACTGTATACACTATACCATCTTGCGGGAAACGCGCAAGTCGAATTTTCGTTTCCGAGGCATGGCGCGGCTGCACCATCACATTCAAAGTCTTGTAAAATCTAAATTATTCTTTGAAATATCAGTTTTAACAATAATTTAAGTCAACTTTCGTAGATAGACATACGCTTTTGCGGACTTTTTCGTAGAACTCTTTTAACCAAACAATATTTCCTTTACACTCGTCACCTCTCTCTAGCCGTTTAGGCAGCGAAAGAAAATATTACTGTTTTTTTTTAAATTTATCGACATATTTCGTCTAAAATCATTTTTGTAGTTCTTACCACATATGTTAAAAAGAATAGTCAGCCCATGTTCATCCTGGAGATCTAGAATATCTTTCTGTAAAATTTTATCACGAGCAATCCAGTTTTGTTCAATCATGATCAGGTAGCAAACAGACAGACACACTTTCACGTTAGGCATTTATATTTGTGTGGATTATCGTTATAGAAGGAACCGTTATAAAGAGAGACTTCTGTACGTCAAAAAATGTAAATTTTTTTAGTTTCCAAACTGAAGATATTTTACTTTACTGATATGTTGGAAGTGAAAGTAGTCTGATTCCAAGAAGAATCACTGATATCCATTTAATAAATTACTAATCAATTTTACTACAATTACTAGTACTAATGAAGTGGGGGTTACTATACTAATAAGAAGCCGAACATTGCCATGTATACTGTGCAATTACGTTGAAACGAATATTAACGTCGCCTTGTGTTAATGCAACCCGCTTTTGTTTGGTGCACGGTTGGTAGAACCATTGCAGGCGCCACGTGCGCGGAATCGCGCTCTTGAGGTCACGACCGACGTCAGAGTTACCTCACAGATGGCGAACAGTATTTAAGGACAATGATCTCTCTCTTAAGGGGGAAATACTTCGCCCTTGCATATTACGATTTGCAAACTTATACTAAAACTATTATATATACTTGAAATGTTACCAGCAATAATAATTTCTGGGAACTTTTTTTTCTTGCATTTAGGACAGACAAATAACAAAATTGTCATTTCTCAAACGTTTCGACTATAGTTTAGCCATCATCAGGACTATATAACAAAACATAGATACATACAATAAGCATATATTCTATACCACAATTTCATCAACATCATCAATTCAATTACCTCAATGAAGAAGAAGAAAAAATATATTTGTTGACCAGTGTTAAATACAAGAATCTTGAATATTAATCCCCAGTAAAACTATCAAAAAAACATGTATTTTTGATTTAAAAACTGTTTCCAAAGTAAGGAGTTCTAGACACTGACAACGTTTAGAAAAAAATCACAGTTTCATATTCAAGATCAATTTCACGTATTTTAAAGCTAATATTTAACATTAGTTCAGAGAAAGTAATTTAATCATTTCTAGAACTCTTAGAAATGTTAAATAAATAATTTTTGAAAGCAGTTTCTTTTCATGAAATATATTCACAGTCCCTAAACGTCAAATAGTTGGTACATATTATCTTAACTATCGTTTCATGGAATTTTTATTTATCAAAAATGTGTGAAAATATCTTCATCTGTATAATTTAATGTATCAAAGAAAAGAGAAAGATGCAACGTGAGAAGATTTTTTTGCAAGAAGTTCAATAACAAGGTTATGAGTTAACTTACTTCACTTAATTTATGTTCAGGTATAAGAAAAAGTGATTCTGCATTTAAAGATAAATGTAATAAAATTTTATCAAATTATCAGTAGAATAAATGAAAAAAATACTTTTATACAAGTAAGTACTCTAATTATCAAAGTGGATTAGAATATTTTGAATATTTGGCTTACGTAAATCATTAACGTAACTGCTCATAATTAGAACGTAATCTGGTGTATATATCGTTATACCTTATAATTCATACAGAAACATTGACTAAATAATAGGATGCTGGGGGGCCATGACTGAATGTGTGATTAAGAGCTCTGTACCACTGGTCTTGATTTTATAGTTAAAATAAAAATTGGTCGCCAGATTTATGTACCAGAAGGAAGAGTAAGCCTCACTGAGCGTACTTATGAAATTTGGGGGAATTCGGTATAGTAGAACCGAAATAATAAATAAATTTATAGCAGCTACACGACAGAATCCGTAGATACGAGGTATTGATGACTAAGTTTCCGCAGAAAACTGCACAATAATGAGGTAAGTGGATAAATAATTAATAACTATATTTTCAAACAAATTGGGAAGATTTCAAGAAGATAATGACATTAAGATGTCAAGATGTTAATATCTAAAGTAAACGCAAAATATAAAGTAATTACTCTTCCTTCAGTATACAGACTTCAAGTAAAGATGCCAACGCGTGCATAGAAGCTGCTTTGTGAAAAAACCCTACTAAATGAGACGCTCTGGCTCGGATTTCGCTAAACGCGTGAGGTTAAAGGAAAGGTCATCATAAGAACGGAATACAAATAAACATACTATTCNTTTTTTTTTTTTTTTTTTGGGGGGGGGGGGTTTACGGCTCGTCGACATCTAGGTCATTAGAGTCCTAATATTCTGTACAGATAGGGAAAATGCAGTTACGCACTAAGGAGAGCCAATATGACTCTCCCTGCATGTGGGACTCACCGAATGACTCAACCATACCCACTGACAAACCCTCCTGAAACTCAAATTCCAACATCTCAAAACATTACATATATCATTATAAAAAAGTAAGAAAGAGGAAAATGAAAGATATCCTAGTGTCGGGATCGAAAAGAACAAGAGGTGACCAAGGAAGGTCAGGAAAGAGAAAGGAAGGAGCCTTACACAAGAAAGTGGAAGTAATGCCAGACTCAGCTCGGGGTCCCGTGTTTGCCAAACACGTACTTAGTAGATGTATGTCCACTTAGGGGATGTGATGCACAGAGGAACCTACCATATGCTACGTATGATTTGTTCAACAATACCATAGAGTTTAAATATAGAGGACTGTATTGATGGGTTCAAGCTTTTACGATCGAGGATGAGGAAACCCAGGCTCATAATACATGGCATACGAAGTGACTCAGCTATTGACGGAAATCTAATATCTTCGATATACGACCAGAACCTTAAAGACTTTGAAAACAAGGCTGATTTCATTACCACTACCAGAGAAGTGACAACAATACGAAAGGGGACGCCCAGGCAGACAGGATAATAGAGATGGATTCGTGTTTTTACAGGTGCTTGATACAGAAAGGGCGGATCTATGTATGGATGCAGAGCTACCAGATAAGCGAGTGCAATACACCATTACGTTGTTTCTGATGCCAACGTTTCGGCCATTTGGTGGAAGTATGTAGAGAAAAAGAAAATACATGAGGTAATTTGTTCAGAGACTGGCCACAAATATGTAGCTAGTATAAATCGAACTAGATCAGATGTTTGCACAAATTGCAAAAGAAAAGGATTACCACATGACCACAAGACAACAGATAGGAACTGTCCAGATTACATAACGGCTAAGAGAATTTTAGAAAAACAGACAGCCTATGGTAATTAAGATATGCCAGCAAAACGTACACCGGTCTATAACAGCAAGAGAAAGGATGGGCTTCATGGAGGAGCACAATATAGAGATTGCTTGCTTACAGGAGTGTTACCAGTATCGAGGGAAAACTTGCCATAATAAAATATCAGTTAGAGTTCTGGAAGAAGAGGGTGGATGGACTGCTATAGTAGTAACAACGAAAGATATAGAAGTATTAAAACTGCAGAAATTCTGCACAAAATTATAATAACTTGTATGATACGGCATGCCAGTACCGATATATTATTTGTGAGTGCATATATGAATGGGAAGAGGAAGTGCCGCAAAGAAATACTGATGCTAGAAGAAATACTAAAGGTTCATAGGGGATAAAAAATCTTATGCATTGATGATAATGGGTGATTAACATTATGGGGTGATAAATTAACGAACGGAAGAGGGAAAATGATAGAAAATATGATAAGTCAATACGGTTTAATAATACAAAATGTGGGGAAAGAAGCAACTTTCAAAAGTGAACAGGGTAAATCAGTGATCGACCTCACACTCACGTCACGGGGAATGGAAACAGAAATACAAAGCTGGAGACTAGACAGAGGTGAACACAAAGGAATTTTGTTTGAAGTGAACACTAATATAATTACTGAAAGAATGCAAATGACGCGAAGGAATTTGAGAAAAATGGATGTGCGAAAATTTCGACAACACTTAACACGAACAATAAGGTATCGAGAAGATGGGGAGATAGAAGACACAATATTCAATTAAAGTTTTAAGAGTAACAGGAGATTGTGCACCCAAAATGAGGACACATAAGAGATCGGGAAACGTGTGGTGGAAGCAAGAATTAGATATTTTGAAGAAAAAGAGAGTGAACGCCAGAAGAAGATACCAGCGTGCGAAAAGACAGGGGAGGGAGACAACTTCGGAACAAGAGGAATACAAGAAAGCACTTCGTGCATATAGGAAAAGGAGTAAGGAATGTAAATCCGAAACATGGGAGGAATATGTACTGAAGAGTGTACGCAAAAGTTTCTGGCGTGTACCGTATCTAATTGCGCGGGATAAAATGAATACGAAGCAGATATGGAGCACGTTGACTGATGGACAGCAGAACACTAAAAGTTGGCGGGATACGGCGCAAAGATGTTTGGAAGTATTATTACCAAGGGATGGGAAGACGGAAATTTGGGCGAGGGTGAATGTGGAGCAAAACATAGCTGAAGAAATAACAGGAGGTGAATTGGATGTGATTGTCTAGAAAAGGAAAAAGTCCACGTTTCGATGGAATCACCAATGAACTAATTCAAGCAAGTTATCCCATCATAAAACATGAATTAAGAGAGATATATAATGCATGTTTAGAACAAGGTATATTTCCTCGGGCTTGGAAAATTGGAAAAATCAAGGTGTTCCACAAAGGAAGGAATAGGAAAATTGATGACCCGAACTCGTATCGTCCAATAAGTCTGTTACCATGTTTTGGGAAATTATTTGAGAAAATAATGATACTGCGAGTAACAAATTGGGTGGAGACAAATAATGTTTTACATAAGCACCAATATGGATTTCGCAGAGGGCGTTCCACTGTAGATGCTTTACGAACACTTGTATCATGGATAGATGTTCGTCAAGGGAAGTTAGGAATGACAATTTTCCTTGATATTAAGGGAGCGTTTAAGAACGTAAAGTGGGAAAGAGTATTTGAAAAGCTAAAGAATATAAATCTCAATGGTATCTTTATTACCTATTCGCAAGCTTCCATGATATCCGTGGAAGAAGAAAAAGGAAAAAGAAGAGGAAGAAAAGAAAGCTAAAAACCGATAGACTTTAAGAAAGAATGCTAATTGCATCCCCCATATTTTATTTCTTTAATATCAAACTGAATCGCGATCATGAAACATAACAACGTTCAGCTCTCTATGAATCTGTATACCAATCACATTTTAGTGAACTGAGACCAACCTAACTTAAACTTACAATACCAAAACTGTGCATTTGCTACCAGCTCAATAACACACAAGCACTTCATGTATTTTAGTAGTGAACATTATTCTACTCAAACAAACAAGTAAATTCAATGCTTCGTCTCTTGTAAGAACGAGTGACAACGATGCTAAGTGTGGTCAAAACAACGGTGCTAAGTGTGATCAACAAGCTGTGAGTAAGAAACTGACACATTGTATGGTCGGGAATTGTTTTTAACTCTCTAAGCATTTGACACTTCTCACTAACCAAAGACTAATCGACTTTATGACTCTTCAAGTCACATTATTACTGAGATCTTCAACATTTATTATAAATCCAGTGTTTCGTTCATAATTAGACGTTTCATTGTTTTGACATGTTTCATAACCAATACAGTGTTTCTATTATGTTGTATGTGTTTCTCCTCACGTACATGTTTCTACACTGACTAAATGATACACCCATGTTATATTCATTGCTTTCCATTTATATGTTTATTTATTGACACTGTTTCTTCTATATATTTGTGTTCATATCTATTTCCAAGATTTCTTTACAAATTATCATTTGTTTATTAACTTGTTGTGATTAACACTAATCTCATACTTCATAACTTAATACTTGATCAAGGAATGTTTGTGTCCTGATTCCTCTTTAAGTATGAGCCTACTATTGCAATACAAATGTCAATGTCATTAATGATACAGAACTCGACTACTATTCATTGTAGTTAGTTTATTAATTAACGTTTTGGTTAACTACCCCATTCCAGAAACACATTAACATTATTAATCATCTGGATTACGCCATTCTCTGGGACCTAGACGAGACTTTACTAATACCTGACGGACTAAATGCATACGAGAATCTTAATTCCTGATACAACTTTTCCCAAACTATCAAAGAACCAGGATTTACAAGATTCTCTCGCCAGAAAACATTGGTGACTGCACACCATCAGAATTTTTAAAACATTTTAAAGGTTTTTCTCACACGGAAACGCAAGACAACGCAATCCTAACGGAGATTTGACTGCGCGCACTACCCATTCGTATCAGGAATATTCTAACGGGGACGCGCGTCACAAATGTGGAAAAAAACTAGCGTCACTAGCTGACAAAATGTTTGAAACATTCCCCACATCTACACCACAACTCACCGTACAGTCATCCACCACTCCAGACTGCAGGATCGACTGTCTAATTCAAGCGCTAAACCTACTCTTCAAGTCACATTATTACTGAGATCTTCAACATTTATTATAAATCCAGTGTTTCGTTCATAATTAGACGTTTCATTATTTACGGAACTACAAGCGACGATTAGGAAACCAAATCACGTAACAGCTAGTGTCACAACCCGAGAATCATGCTGGAGAAATCCTCGACATATTCGTCCCCGTGTGAACTCAAGACCCACGCCACACAAAATATGCTGGTACCATCACGTTTACGGAAAGCAAATATACCTAGTAATAAACCGTGTACGTTTATAGTAGGAAAACTCACACGATTAATTATAATAGACTAAATACACCTTCAAGCCAACCAAAACAAATATAAAACGCGGTAACTTCACCAGCGGCATGTAAAGCACCGGAACACCGTACACAACCAACGTTATATTCCCCGATCGTAGAATTAAAAACTTTGAAATCTATTTTAAAGAAACCGACATTTCTACAGAAAATGAACAGTGCAACAGACAAGCCGCCACGGCAACCTAATCCTGTAAAAACTCAAGCCATCAAGATTCCATTAAAAACAACGTCTCAGAAACAAGGCAGAGGAAACATGGATTCAAAATACTCACATGTAAACACCACGATGAGCGATCCAACAGCTTTTGTCACGACGCAAAGTAAAACACACTGCGCACTTGAGAGTTGACAATACGAGAATAATACTTAATGTTCCACGTACTCATTATGTATTGCAATTTACGAGTGCCGTATGTTGTTAACTTCTTTGTTAATGTTTGCCTGCGGAATAGGAGTTTATGGATCTTACAGTGCTTAGCTGATAATGGGTGTTGAGTTTGGTGTACTACAGTATGAGATGCTTCTATCGACTTCGAAAGTTCTGTTTGTTTTGAGTTAATGAGAGGGTTAAGTCGAGAACAGTAATTTATTTTTGTTCGCATTGTATTTCCTTTGTGACTTGTGTAACGAATGATTTCGCATTGATAATAAAAATGTAAAGAAAGCAATATATAATTATTTTAAAAATGTATATCCTATAAATACCTTTTCGTAAATTCAAAGAAGACACGCATAATACCTATAGTTTATGGGTAGTATCACATAAACACACATTCTCTCTTCCGCATGAAATTCCATTCTCAAAACACGTGCTTCATCTCGTGGACTTTAGGGAACAACCTCCCACATGTACAGCAATACACTGAAGTATCATCACATGAGGGTGTGAAAGGATATTTTTAAAATCACCGACCTAAACAGTGTTTCTGACTGATATGCGCGGTGATGTTCCTAACAAACCCGACACAAATAAAATTTTGTTCACTGTTAATACTACGTTTGCCTAATGATACGCAAAATTTTAAACATACCATGTATTTTTGGATGCCTGGGGATGTCTATGCCAGAAGCAGGACCAGTTCCGTCAATATTTGTATTCTGGATTTATTTTGAGAGCCAAGGTGTTTAAAAATATTATTACATAACATGGGAATGGATTTCTTCAACATAATACTTTATTAAAATAATGTCTTCTATTTCTCCATTTCGTCTGCAAGTTAATAACAAATAAATGCTTATGTTCGACTAAATTAAGGAGACTACTATGTTCCTTGGTAGTTACGTTTTAGATACTTTGTACTTCTTACCATTTTAGTATGACTTGAGCATCAGCTCAGATATGTTCATCTGATGATGGTACAAACATTAGCACTGAAACGTCGTGTACACATTTTACAATAGTTTCATGTCTTAATATGTTGACTTGTTGCGTGTGTTTTTAAAGTTTCATATTTACTTGTGACATGTGTTAACAATAAAAATTTATGGTCTGCTTAATTTGGTCAAACGTAAGTATTTATTAATATATACTAGGTCATCAAAATTGAATGTTACTAACATTATGTGTAATAAGAATATTTACTTTTATTTAGCAATACTATTTTAATTATCTCAATAATAAGGCAGATACTACTTTCTCCCCATATCTGCTATATGTAGGGCTCGTTTCACTCGGTAACATATTTTGCATTAACAACCTAAAAAAGGAAATCAGAACAGGTATGAATAGTGCATGAACAATAGACCATGCTATTGTTCATACCAGCATGGTCAGATGCGTCAGAGCAATTGTTAAGATTTGAAGTAGTCAAGTAACAGACTTCGCAAAATGCGTCAAGTAATTTCTGGAAGTAATTTTTATACTTTCATCTCAAAGAGGATGCGATGGAACCCGAAACAATTAATCTTCGTCAATACACCTTTCAATCCTAAACAGTATAATACTTCATTTGTGTTTCCCACTGCCCGGTTACACTAAAAAACAACAATAATTTTTTTTTTTTGAATCCGCCTCTGCCTTAGGGACCTTGATCGGAATTGATGGGATGGTCCCTTGCTTGCTTCCGGAGAGTAAATTAGTTTTTTTTCCTCCACGTGGTCATACGCAGTTTGTACTGTTTTTTGACAATAAATTTATTATTATTATTATTTGTTTATTAATGTACATGAATAACATAAAATACATCATGTAGTAGGGAAAAATGATTGAAAATTAAGATACTTCTTTTCAGAACACTAAAAGATTGTGAAACTATACTGGGTTAATTTCTCTATACCGAATCAATATACCGAGGAGTACTAGAAGCTTCTATGTTGGTTTTCATAGAAATGAATGTAACATTTACTTTCAGAAAAATAGAACTTCGAGAAAGCACATATGCTTGTCACTTAATTCAGCGCGGAGGAGCGTAGAAAAATGTGTAATTCTTACAAAAAGGTACAATAGCAACACAACGTTTTCATGGAATTTTAAGAAAACGTCGAATAGTAAAGAACTGAAAGTACCCAACGTTCTTTGTAATCGTACCGTTACATTGTCTGCTTGAGATTAAGAGGCAAGATCTACTAAACTGAAGGAGCAATTAAAGCATCTTGGGGAGGTTAGTAAAGAAGAATGGCTTAAAGCTGACTCTCTCATTTATCTTCAAAAATCTGTCACAAAAACCATGAAATCCGAAGAGTCATAAAATAATCATAAAATAAATCAAAAAGTTATAAAATAATTAAAACATAAATAATTCTCCCACTTAGTAAAAGTTATTTCTTATTTCGAAAATATCACGAAAAACTTTGATCTGTGTTAACACTGTACGCTAAACGTAAACACTTCTAAAAATCTGGAGTGTTCCCCGCTCAACTTTCCAATTACAGTTCATGACAGAAAAGCGTGGCATTAAACACCCTACATCTAAAATTTAATAAAAAAGAATAAAACACTTTAAAAAAACATAATTTATTATAATTATTAAACGACATGACATATTTAAAAGATCAATCGGTTTCAAAGTATTTTTTCATCATTGTACATGCTAAACTCCTAAACATCATAATTACACATCCAAGTATAGATTACATGAATTATCTTCCACATTAAACACTTTGCAGTAGCCTCCAAGATAATTAATATTCGTTGTATCTCAAAACGGTGTGATGCACAGGAATGCGGTTTAGCAATTTGTACGCAGAATTAACTCTCCAATCAAAATACCTTTATGCATATTTTCAAAATTTCGAATTTTATGAAACCGGAAGTGAAGCTTGGTGTGTAAATGAAGTCGGTACGCGCTGCCCAGAAACAGGCTTCTATTCCCAATGCATTCAAAGTCAAATCTCAAGTTTATTTTGATACATCGATTTGTTTTTTAGTTTTCTGGGGAACAAAATTAATAACATACAAACACACACACATGCGACATTGTACATAATCGCCAAAATTTGAAAATAGACTCTCCTGGATCCAATTCGCAAAGATCCAAAGATATCTCAAAAACAATTTCAACCTATTACAATACTTTCCTTACACACTCTGTAATAGGAAGTAAAAAAATGGCGTGAAATCTTCAAGGCGTATATAGTTGGACATCCGTAAACATAACAATATATCCACAGATGTCGTTGATTCTCAGATATATCGCATAATCCACGAGAAAGAGAAAATCGTCAAGAGTGTGATGGGAATTTCGCATCACAGTCTATTAAATTAGAAAGACCAGTGGAGCACATTCTACATTTTAATAAGGTGTTCTTCCGCTTGAAAATTATTAATTACCTACTTCCCCAAGTCTTTGCTAGTAATTGATTGGACAAGGTTCTTCCCCTGACCGTGGTCACGTTGTTTCAACGACAGGAAGACAGTTCTTGACCACAATCACGTTTCCGTCGTATGCCGACATTTTAATAGACTTTTGTCTGACAATTAATTAAAGAAACTCACTCAAGTGTTTCGCAGTAACGGGAGAAACATTTTACGTGATTGAAAGCTAGAACGGTAGAAGAACCATGTTTTTCTTCTGATCACACGTGGGTTCACAAATCAAGCGACTCATTTGGTCCAACACATTATATTTATTCACGTTGAAAAGAAATATCTCTACACAAAGCGGCGTTGTCCTAAGTAAATTACAGACTCATTCGCTCATCAACACAAAGAAAAAAAATCGAGATTGGAACATGAAATATTGACGGGATGTTGCTTTTATACTACACAGGTCCAATAAGAGAGGATTCCTTGAAAATATATTGAATAGACGCATCATAAAAGAAAACTAAATGCTAAAGAGATACCAAGGCTAAAAGAAAGGCATAGCAAGGAAATGTCTAATACATGGGAGAATTAATCTATATATTCAACAGGATTGTTCAATCTACTCATTAGGACGCTCTTAGAATGTGTGCTCATCCAGATTAGATTCTCTCTTCCGCTTATTTAAAATTATGTGGTAAATACCATACGTATCACTGAAAATAAACCATAATATAACGAACCATTCTTAAAATATTGGTTTCAACGTTAACCCGTAAGAGCAAAGACCGGAGCGGTTGCATCCCAAGAGCTGTTGAAACAATCCTTCAACCCAAATAAATAACTTAATTATTCAGTGTAACTTAAATATTTTATTTCTAAATTTTCAGATAATGTTCATTCACTTTTAAAGTGTTCACATGTAGAATGTTTATTTCCCATATCAATCCAGGTAACTTGTCTCAGTCTGGAGAAACGTTTCACTGACTGGGAAGAGATTCGTTGGAAATACGTGATTACATAACGTGAAATACATTATGTAATCGCAACATTCATTCCCCCTCCAATTCATTGAGGAAATCTGATTAGTACAACAATGTAAAGAAATCTGAAATTCGAAAAAAAATATTTATTGCAATCGAATTTAATTTCTGGGAATTTGTTTGTCATATTTGATGCTCAACCTAGCAACTTGGCGTATTACTACGTTTTGTCTCTGCTGGCATGAATAAATAATTATATAACATAAAACGAAGAAAAAAATTAATGTATAGGTATCCCAATATATTTTTTTTAATATTCCAGAACTTTTTATAAGTACTTAACCTAATCAGAAGTGTTCTAAAAATTTATTTTGTGTAAATCGAAGTAAATAACATAAACATTAACTTCCTAAATGACTCGATTGTAAAACAAATTGTAATAACGTATACTTTATGTTAAATAAAAATCTGAATTAAAAACTAAAATTTACTGAAAATTTATCACTAGAATTTTAATTATGGCGTTTTAACCTCGTAGGTTATTCCTTTTTGGTAACACAAATTGATTGGCTCAAAGTATGTTTTTATCAAGAAATTACTTTCCTCTCGTCTTTCGAGCTTACGGAGATTTTAATATTTTATCTAAGTTAATCTGGGCTCTAAGTACATTACTTTCTCTAGAAAATGGTCTTGCATATTTTCTAAATATTTATTGGAATAATTCTATATTTTCAATTTCTGATTCTTGCTTTTCTTTTTGCTTCTTTCTTACTGTTTGCTTTGTATGAGTTCCTACCCTTTTTTATCAATTCGCTTTTGTGACTTCTGAGATCAATCATCTTTAAGTATGCTATATTGCTGAACTTATAAGAAAACTCCACCACCCCACCTAAAAAATGAATAGAATAATATGAAAATATACTGAATGGGATTAAATGATATTTAATTCAGGAACGCACATCGATGTGTAGACAAAGCTGCAATGTACAAAATAATATAAAATAACTATGACTATGTAGCAGAAGCTACATAGCAACACAATAATAACCAAAAACCACTCCTAAAACTTTATTATACACGAGACCTAGACTATTATTATGCAGAACTTAGGAACGAGAGGTTGTTGATTGTGGCAACCTGAGTCACTCTACTCAAGCTATCAGACAAGCAACATCCCTCCCGAATTAACTTGAATTCTGTCCAGTGCGAACCTTATTTTCTAAGCTACCAGACGCGCATCATCGCTCACGATCGAACTTAAATTCAGTGCGACCGGATTAGTGACATTGCTCTGGTATATTTTACACGTGAGTAATACTGAATTGATCAGAAACTGTTTGAACTATACTACAAGACAATTAATCATAGACTGTGTAACAGTAATACGTACAACTACGCTTTGTCTCTAATAAATACCATGTTCATTTCGTTGAATTGATACTATTATAATTTCAGGTAGTAGATAGTTTATTTCTATTTTTTTGGGGGGGGGGGTTCATATAGAACACACCGCACATCCTAAAGTCTTAATTAGTAATCATTCATAAAGATGAATAACTACCTACAAAATATTGGTGACCCCGACGTGATCTAAAAGCCCGACATCATTTGATACGTTGTACTTATAATTTCTATAATTATTATAATGTGTATTAACTGTAATTGTAATTCGGGAGCGATAATGCTCGTCCGATAGCTTGGAGTAGACTGACTCAGGTTGCCACAATCAACAACCTCTCGTTTCTAAGTTCTGCTTTATAATAGTCTAGGTCTCCTGTATAATAAAGTTTTAGGAGTGGTTTTTCTGTTATTATTGTGTTGCAATGTAGTTTCTGCTACAACTACAATTACCCCGACCCTAACGTAGTGTAAATGTAAGCATGCAAATGTGGGATCTATAAAATTCCTAGAAGAAAGTATAAAAGATTTTCTGTTACCTTAAAACATTAACGACAACAATGTGTAACAAAATTTAAGAAAACATTTCAATGATTTACCGACTATATTGCAATAAATGCAATGCAGTAATTTCGAACTTTAATCTTCTGGATATATCAGTTTTTATAAGGTTGTATTGCATTAACTCTTGGTTCAAAGATGTGGAATTTTTATATTTCATCCAGAATGTCACCAACATCTAGCTTAAAACATGTTTCAGTTTCTCTGACACAACGGTCCTCAGATCAATTTCTTACATTTACCCCTTGTTTAAAATTACTCCTTTTGACCCTATTTTTGTATTCCCGTTCTTAACAATATTCATTTTTCATGACCCTGGGCGTCAGAAAGGTGAAATATGAACCACTAGCTGCTCCATTTGTTCTAATGGAGGACTGTCTAGTCTTATCGCTGTATCCTTCATCCGTTCTGAAATATCGGAACTGCCTGCCTCAGAACACCACATAATCACCTTGTTTGTTTATGGAAACTCTATCGATTTTATAATAACTCCCCGAGGGAGTTATTTTCTCCCGCAGCTATCGGGATGAGAAAGAAGGGTTGTCATTA
>NNCF01146583.1:26486-45169 GCA_002313205.1 Laupala kohalensis | reverse complement strand
GAAAACTATACAAACATGGTGACTGACACGATCTTGGCAAGCCAGAATATTTTTAATTTTTATCAAACACTCGCAAATGGAGATACACGCGAAGTCCTATGAGGGTAGTGGCAGTCCACCGGTAGTAGGCGTCGCCAAGGTCAGTCAGGAACTCCATTTCTATGTAGATTTATTAATTACGTAAAATTGTTTTAATCGGCCAGGAAGAGATCAGTTCCGGCCCACGGGCGATGCTGGGTGAGTTCTACCATTTAAAAATAAAATTGAAATTCAAAAATTAAATGTCTCTATTCTTATATTCCTTCGATCTGTGGCACCCACGAATTCTCCTTGTATTATTCATCATTGTATTTCTAAGATGTCAATAACAGCGCCGGATAAATATAATTGTGTCCAAAGCAAAAACTGATAACATTTATAATCATCAATATCGTCGACTAGCGACAGAAAAGGGCTCCCNGGGCTCTCCAATAAATATAACATATCACTTTAACTATTTCTCTTATTACGTCAGTCGTTTTCGAACTGAAACGGGAACTTCGATACTTTTTCTCAAATTTCGAACGTTTTTAAAACGGTGTCCAGGTAATTAAGATAGGTCAATGTGAACTTTATCTCCTCTTTCCTTTGCCACAGGACGAATAATGGGAAGGGATTCTTTCGATTATAGTAGAACTATTTACGTATATCTTTTAAATCTTATTGTGTTGTGGAATTTAACGATCTTCATGGCGGGAGCAGCACTGAATCCAAGTTAGTCAAATCACGGAGGGGAATAATTGTTTTCTTTATTACTATTCTCCTCTTTGTTTTGAAAACACGATAATGTGAATAATAACGAAAAAAATCACGATTTAATTTGTTATGTAAGTTAATATTACAGTTCAAACAATATTCAGCAACTTGCTTGACGCCTTTGAAAAGTATGAATGCAACGGTATCATGATTTATGCGTCTCACCACAGAAAACGGTAAATAGCTTTCTCAGAAGTCCGGTGACCTATACACAAAAGTGATGTAAAAATACTACGGAAAATTTACTACAAATGAAAGTAAACTTCCATCACTTTCGTGCTTTAATTATTATTTTTTAATGAGTGTTTTCTCGAAAAGGGGCAATGTATTACACCATCTATTTTATTTGCAATTATTTCTTTCAAATGGCCGGTGAAGTATGTTTTTCTAACGTTGACCCACAATAAGTTCATGTTACTCTGTTTATGTATGTTGAGTTCAGATATTTTTGTGATTTAATTCTACCTTACGCAGACAAATTACTAGATTCTCCTACAAAACGCTTCAGTTATGAATTTGGTCTTCATCAGGTGTTTAGATAAATGCAGTATCTTAGTACCATGCTACCAGACTTGTGGGGAGTATCCTTATGGGTTTTTTCTTTTCAATTCATTTATTTTGTCATTAATTATTTATTTATTTATTTTAAGTCATTATTTATTTATTTATTCCTTGTGTTATCAAGGAAGTTACAATTTCATTATTTGGTCCGAAATATCTACATTATTTTGCTTATTTAGTAGGGAATAGTCCCCCAGCCCCGCCAAAATGGTGTACTGTAATATGTACTCTTTGTAAATATGATCCATTTTGAATTTAGATTTATTTGGTTCTGTGTTTATTCTTCTGACGAATTCGTCTCGCACTAAAGACGATCGAATGAAGAATTGTCCGCGAAAGATGGAGTGAGGGGAGGAGGGCACTGCAGTTGTTGCAAGTGCCGCCGTCGCCGCGGGAGCGATTACGCAAGCCATGTCGGCGATGGGGGCGGTGGCAATGGCGAAGGCGGGGAAAGCGGCTCGGCGGATTGCAGCCAGCGCCGGTGGCGGTGGCGGCGAGGACTAAAGCGCACGAGGCTCGTGCTGCGGGTGGTAGAGGGGGGAGGGAGCGTAAAGCCAGGGACAGAGCGACAGGCAGGTTTCACTCGCAGGACTCCCTCCGTTCGCCTCCACCACTGTCTCCTAGAATGATCAACCACGCCTTGGTCTCACTGTCGCAACCTACAGCAATATTGGCAGCGGTTGGCGAACGGGTGGATTAAGGGCTATTTATCATTCACGCGATTTCTGCAATTATAGGGATGAGGCTCTGAGCAACGCTGAAATATTGAATTTATATCTAATACATGATAAGACTTGATTCTACGGAAATGGGGAAATTTGTGGAACACAAAGGAGTGAGGTCCATGAACAATCACTTCACGTTTTCAACAGATCCAACGTGTGTACACAAAACTACTGAGATTATTAAACAATGTAGCAGGTTACATTGGTTTCGATGGGAACTCACAGGGTTGCCACCACATCAACCGCTCCTGTAAGATCATCGTTACATGTAATAACATATTATCTTTTTTCTCCAATTTTCTTGTGGGTTCTCGCTTGCTTCCGAATAGTAAATTATCTTATTGTCTTCTACATTGTCATTCTCAGTTTTTAATTGCATTTTGACCATAAATTTAAATTGAAAAGCAATTGAAATTTTGTTTGGAGCGGTTTACCGCATCGTTATGAAAACTTATCAATTTCACTAAAATACAAATTGAAAATAACATACAAAAAAAGTTAATTTGAAATGTTCTGATTCGCGAACAATTGCGTATCATTGATGCGTACCATCCCGATGCATTCCTAATGTAAAATCTGGGTAACATTCCGTATATAAATGCCAAATCAATCGATGTTTTAATTATGTAAGGTGGGAGTATTATGAAGGAGAAATCCAAATACATTTGTATTCTCAAATATTTTACTGTTTTGTCAGAAGTCATCAAACTTGTATTTCTAATGCATGTTCTCCCACGATCAGCTCAGTTCACTTCAAATATTCCCATACCTTGAATTTCCATGAGAAATATGTTACTTAATACAAGGATATCTACACTTTTAGCATTTTGTGTTTCTTTGTATATCCTTTCGTACGTTTATTTTATTAATGTTCGATACAAAATTGTACGAATAATTAATGTATATAAAAATAGAGAAAGTATCTCGAGTGTATAAGCAAACCTAAGATAACACTAAAACCGAGTTGATGTTCATTAAGTATCGTCACAAATTAACATCGACTTGAGTAACCCAAAATTAGAGAACTTGTCTCTTTTAATAACATTTCAGAGATGCTGACCTTCCGCAAAACTAGTATAACTAGTATGATGACACGGAAATGAACTTGACGTTCCGAAAATGAATAAATAATACGAATTGAATTATTAAATCGACATTTTTTTGTAGATAATTATTTATTACTAGTATCACAACGTTTCAGCAGTATATTGCTGCTATCGTCAGGCGAACGTTTGTGTGTGGACGTATAAACAAATTTGTTTGTTTTATCTTATTTAACAAGTAGAAAAACAAAGTAATCACATTTACAAATAAATAACTTGAAAACACAAACATTCAAAGCAGAAAAATCATTGTAAACAACTACAAATTTTCGATAAGTTATCTGTGTCATTTTGTAAATTTATTGTATTACTCGTAATGAATAATACGATCCAGTACTTTCTGTAAAGTAATTTCTCTTGAAAACTATTTCTCACAAAAAAAAAAAGTATTATTCTACGTGAAAGTAATGAACCTTATTACTGCATTTACTCTTAGCAATTTCGCTATCTCTCTCACGTCATATCACAAAAGTAATTATTGGGTAGTTTTCTTTGTTCTCATCACCTCGTTCGAGTCAAATCTTCCCCTCCAATCAGAGGTTGTGTTAACACGAGTATGAAACCAGTTCCCACAGAGGGAAAGATTGCGATCTGAATACCAGTATGAACCGCGCTTTGGTGAAGGACTACAGACGCAGTGAATGAACAACCATTCACTTCTGTAATTACGTAGAATCAATTGCTGACGGGGATATTCGGCAACGATCGGGTCTTTCACATCACAGACAACAATTTACACAAAAAACATGTACGTTGTTTTTGTTCAACTTCGACATAATGAGAATTGGCAATTATGGGATCTATTGGAAACAAGCATTTGAAACTGATTGATTGTATTGTATTGTACGTAAGTTCTTTTCAATTTACCCTTAATTTTTAATAACTGAGTCTTATATTATTCATCTTTCTCGGAATAACGAGTTCAAGAAATTGAATGGTGTGCAAATACGTATATCCGACTCATGTTTGTTTTTGTAATGATTTGTTAACTTGTTCAGGACACGTCCAACGCTTTATTTGTTTAGAAATGATTTAAAAGGCACGCAAGACCATACGACACCGTATAATCTTTTTTCTTCGAGTTCGCATAAATATTGGGTAGTGGAATTGTATTTACAAACGGGAAAAATTATCGTCTAAGAAGATGCATGAAATCTAAAATTACAAAAACGGAATTTCTCAATTTCGTAAAAGGGAAAAATAAAATAAAATAAAATAATGTTATGACTTTATGGGTCGGAAGAAAACTTCTCCGTGAATGAGCATGTAACCGTTGTATTCTTGACTGGCATTTCGCTAAAGGATCGCTAATGACATTGAGAAGTCACTCGAATATTAAGAAAATAAATAGCGAAATAAAAGCATATCTAAATTTTTTATTTTAAAGAAATGAATGTACATGCAGAATTTAAGACCATACTTGCACAATAGTAACCTGACCGACATAAACTGAAAGTAAGAACTTCGGCCGTGATAAAATTGATGTGGAATGTATTTGAATACAGGCATCTCGCTGGTATGTCAAGTGCTCTTTACTGACCCATGGTCGACTCCTACTGGGCTTAATTGATTAACTTACTCATAGTTGACATCGGTATTCACAGTTATTATGACGATTCTTTGGAATTTTGAACCTTGCGACTGATGTGTGTTAAGGGTACAAATGCACTTGTCGTATCATGATCATATTTCCACATTTCGCGATGCTTAAGGTTTAAGACTCTTGGTTCTAAAAATGGAAGATATAACCTTTGGAAACGCCGACTCAAACTCGATAGAGTATACTATTTTTATTCCCTTTTTACAAGCTTTTATTTAACTTCACAATTAACAATTTAATATTTTATGTTTAATTATTTGTTTCCAAAAAGCTTGTTACGCGGATCGTAAATAAAATACATACTTCAGCAAGTACTCACTTACCAACTTGTCACTGTCCAATGAAATTAATTGGTTTCCACTTTTACGAACATTTTGCGCGACAAATAATTAAAGTATTAAATCATTTTCAGCGTTAAAGATGGTAAGTACGTTTATTTTTATGAGAATCCACTAATGTGAAATGTGTGTGGAGGTATTAGCTTTTGACATTGCATTACTTTAATAAAAACCTTAACTTATCTTATTCGTTTTAGTACATCGCTTAAACAAAAGCCTGTTTTTTTTAAAAATAATTATTTTTTGTTTTATTATTTTTTCATTCGATTTCAGAAGAGAGCAACGACATTGCTGCGACTTGGAGCATGAACTGCTCAGACCAATTCAAATTACAAATTAGTGTTTTTCACTTTCACTGAAGTACCCGTCCCTCCGCGAGACGGAAAGCGAACTGAAAGAGTAGATGAGATAATTGAGCGGATTGCTAGAGCGCAATCCGCCTGTTAAATCCGGAGCGGCAAATGGGCTTAGTGCAACCTGCTGGAGAGAGCTTGAAATGGCGTAAGGACAGGTGAGAAGCGGATACAAGTATTACAAAGATAAGAGAGGATGTACCTCCCCATACTCGCCAGTACCCCCTACCCCATGGAATATTAGAATATTAAACTGCCCAAATTACATGTGTACTTGGTGAAAACAAGTTGAAAAAAAAACGTGAAAACGAAGATTATTTACAACAACGTTTAAAATGCAATAAATTCTGAAAAGATTAAAAAAAACAACTAAATATGTACGTGATAAAGTATATGAGTTATTGGTATGTGATAAAGATTCGAAGTAGTTAGCAAATTCACTGTGATTGTAACTGCTTGTTTGAGACTCCCCTCAAAGAGTTTCCCAAGGAATATGCGGTTACGTCATCTTCAATGATACAGACTATATACATTTTTGAAATATTAAATTTGAAAATTGATCGATGTATTGAGGGAGGGGATTTGAATGGTGGTCTACCGATATGATGATCGTGAATGCACTACGGATATGAAGAATCGTTAGTGATGAAAAAAATATGAACAAAATTTGTGGAACGAAATATGAATAATTTTAAAAAAATTCCCTTTATTCTTTGATTTTACCACAAATTCGAGTACTGTATCTCTTGAATGGCTTATCTAAGCTTCCTAAGTGGAATCAAAGGATGCAGATGATTGCGTGCAAAATACATCGAATTTAGATCCTATTCTATTTTATAAGGATTTCAGAATTGTTACCACAACGATTTCCTGCTTAAATCAAAACGGATATGAAATATTTAAAAATATTAATTAAAAGATGATTAAATATGAAGCGCTTCGTTTTTTTCTTTCATCTCTACATCCTTAAATGGTGGACTGTTTTGTTTCGTGGGATATTTCCGTGATCGGTTGTAAACACTTAGTCATACGTCTGAGATGAGCGAAATGTTTGCCCATCCTTGCCAGCGTTGTTTCTTTCACGATGAACCAGAANAAGAGACAGCTTTCACGATGAACCAGAAGTAGTTGGACCTCAAGGTGCGTTTCTTTTCATCGAGAAGAGACGTGCATAAGCCCCATCGAAAAAATGATTTCACGAATTTCTGCTAAAATTTCTCGAATGCTTTCATTAACATACGAAAAGAAACCAGAGATCGTGCTGTTGTTACATATTAAAAGTGGACGTTCCGTTTGAAACTATTTTACTTGGCAGTTTATTGCTTTTCCCAAAATTGTCATATAGTTGTGAAGAGAAAGAATGCCATCCTGAGGACCTTACTTGGTTTATACTTCTATGTAGTAATTTCGTTGTGAGGTTCGTGTAGCGAGAAAACCGTTGACATCGTAAAAGTATCTAACTTACATACATAAAATTTAAAGAGTTCATCACTTATGTTGTATGCTTTAATTTGTTGTTATATTAATAAACGTTAAAAAATTAAATACAGGTTAGTTAAGAAGTTTCATAAACAAATATAATATAATTTTCTAATACACCTATGATTGCTAGATTACTTCTTTCTATAAATTATTGAGGAAAACGTGTATGGATTTCCCTAAACTACTAAGTAAATACATTCAATATAATGGCTATCTATTTGTATATGGGTATTTGCATATGAATTACATAATCAGCATTATATGCGCGGTTGTTTCCGTCTTCCTCACATTCGTTGAGCAACTAGCGCTGGAAACAATCCTTTGAAATTCCTACTAAATTAAACATTCTATTAAACACTTTTCTGTTCTTCATTTTCTACCTAAATTTCTTTTTCAGACTAAAAGCACAAATTTATCGAATAACATGAAATGTTTCTTGATGTCTAGTTCTTATTTCGCACTCCCTTGCCAACATTATTCCAGCAATATACAAAATTAGAAAGTGGTATTAGCAGTGATAATAATCAGAGCAGTTTAGTTAATATCTGTGCCATAATTTCACTTTCCTCCACATGTCACGATTTCGAAGAGTTCTAGAAAGACGAAATACAGATACATCGCAGAAACAAATATTTTCTTCATGTTACCGTTTTATTAATCCGAACGTGTAATTATTTACGCAAAATCATACAGAAAACTACATCGAAAGAAAATGTATCGTACAGTGAAATATAGTTTCACATTAATTGCTCAGAATGAGTAAATGAATGAAATTTAGTGACTTCCAATTATGAGTTCAGACTTTAGTTGGACCTCTATAGAAAACAATAGAAAGTAAAAATAGGTTTCAAATTAGAAAATAGAATATATTTTTGGAATAGAGCGATTATATTTAGTAAGTTCTTCCACTTAACGTTTTTCAGTTTTCAAATATTACTCACAATATATTGTAACTAATATGTGTTCTCAATATACTTTTATATGTGGAAAGTGATTTAAATAGAACATATGCATTTTCTATTAAGATATGATCGCAAAACATGTACGTCTATGAATTGCAAAGACCTGTGAGCGCTTTCAGTGTAGAAGCAGTAGGACGTCATCCAACGGAATAATGTTGCATAAGACATGAATGGGTTGCGCTTATTCATGACATTAAGCAAATTACACGGCGCGGCAATGAGAGATCCAACTGGTAGTTGGTCACCGGTAATAGACAACAACAACAACAGGAACCCCTTATTCCACGTAGATACGGTATGAATATTTGATATTCTGCAATTTCATGAAACTGAAATTTTTTTTACCATCAATCACTAAGTATTCTGATTTCAGATATTAACAATACATTTTATTAATATTTAATTTCGAAGTGGATTTTGAAACAACTATACACTCAAGCAAGTCCACTAAAAAAGAATAAACACTTTATTTATTTTTTCGTAAAATGAAAACTAAAGTAGGGCAAATTGATAACATTATTTGATTCTAAAGAACCAAGTAATGATATTTAGAGTATAGAAAAGGATGCAGAGCATATGTAACACCTTATTTTCTTTCTTCGTATCGCCCATCTTGATTCTTCAGTTATTCTTTGTAGTCTAAGTACTCAAAATCGATCTTTTGTTGCGATATTTGCCTAATAAGAAAAAACGACGAATGCCTTTCTTTTGACACCCAAAATAGGCGTCCTAGAGGGACTGAAAAGAAAAAAGAAAAGCGGTATTCCTGCAATACGGCGTTTGTTTACAGCTCGAACGTCCACAGCGAGAAAGTTGTTTTGTTTAGCCCTTAAGCCCCATTGCGGCGGCGTTGGTGGCCAGTATTCATTCGCTCACAGACTCACGTCCAGCGAGCGACGCACTGTGGTCCAGACACGGCCAAGAGCGGTCAAAAATGGTTATCCCCCATCATCCCCTGAAACTCCATACTGTGCTTATTCTATAAAGGTCGAGGTTTCGTTACGTGGGGAAAAACCTTGCGCACAGTTCCGCTGCGTAAAGATTTGACGTTTCGAAAATACGAATATTTAGAAACAAATTTCTATTTTTCAACGGATAAACGGTATCTATTACCATTTGAACCGGATTGTTTTTAAATATAAGACTATTAAGTTAATATTGCAACGCACTGATTAAGAGTTTTAACATTTCTAACCGTAACAAATGGAATTTTGTTATACGTTTCTGTGTTTAATTAATTAATTACTAACACCATGAAGTAAAATGTGTATTCATGAAAATAAAATTAACATAAGCTTCAGAGAAATACAAATACATTTATTAAAACAAAATAAGATTAACATGAGTTTCAATATAAATTGAAAATATGACATATTGGTACCTCAATCATGTATGCAATATCTTTAATTTTTGTTTACTTTTCAAATACTGTATATATTCGTAATCTTGGACCCCGGAAACACCGTATACAAAAGTTTAAGAAATTTGGGCCATATATCTAGTTTTGGCCGCTCTTGACTTTCTTTTGATAAAAAAACCCATCGGAAATGTAAGAATTCTTAATCAATGTGCTGCAACATTAATTTAGTAGGCTTATATTTTTTTTAAAATCTAGTTTAAATACTAAGGAATACCGATTACTCGTTGAAAAATAGAAATCTGTTTCTAAATAATCGTGCTTTCGAAACGTCAAATCTTCACGAAGCGCAACTTTACACAATGTTGGTTTTCATGTAATTAATCGCCCCTCCGGTGGCTCAGGCGGTAGCGTTCTTGCTCATCACCAAGTCATCCCAGGATGAAAGAAAATTGTAGCTTTTCACATGAATGTCCCAGTTCATATAGCTGTGACTAAGCCAACCTTTCTTCCTCTATCCACGTCCTGCTAGTATCAATAACTCTATTACTAACTACTTCTACTAACCCCTCCACGTGGGCCAAGTTGTTGGTAGATCCAGATAACCGGCCCACCTATACTAATACCATTCTACCCTCCTACCTCCTATCGCTCCATGTAGATAAGCTTCAACAACACGCTACATCTCCCATTACAATAAGGAATAACTTCGTTGCGTTATGGTTTACAATCGTGGATCAGATCAGTTCATATAGCTGTGACTACTGAAAAATAAACCTTCCTTTCTCTATCCAGCTCCTGCTAGTATCAATAATTCTCACTATTACTAACTACTTCTACTAACCCCTCCACGTGGGCCAAGTTGTTGGTAAACCCAGCTAAGAGGCCCACCTATACTAATACCATTCTACCCTCCTACCTCCTATCGCTCCATGTAGATAAGCTTCAATAGCACTAAGCTACTTTTCCCATTTACAAATACTACAATATTGAATACTGAATGTAATAAGCACAGTTTCAGGGGATGAAAGGGGATAACCATTTTTGACCGCTCTTGACCGTTTCTGGACCACAGTGCGCCGCACCGCGCCGGAGCAATCGTGGACGCGTGCGAAAGTCCTCGCGGGGGCGAGATGTGGAGGAGAAGCGAGGGAAGAGGAGGAGAAGGTAGGGAGAAGGTAGGGTGGTGGAGAAATGGCGCGCGTGCAAAAACAACTCGGCCTCTGGGAGATGAGGCGCGCCCTCCGCCACCGTTCGTCCGTCGGTCCGTCCGTCCGTTCGTCCCGCCGCCGCTACCACTTTCGCTGCGAGGGGTGAGGGGAATGTATAAGGGAATGAAGGAGAGGGAGGGAGGGGGGAAAAGAACGGTGAAAGGCAACGCGCGGTGTTTCCCAGCGACTCGCCGCAATCCGCGCCTCCAACACGACACGATAGAAAGGTTGCGAAGGAAAGGCGAAGTTTAGCCAGTACGTACCGGAACGCACCACGTTTTTGTTGGCTATTCCCCGTTGTGTTACTGTAAAGATAGAATTAGATCACTAAAATATCTTAAATCAACATAAATAAACAGAGTAACACTTACTTATTGGGATTTCAACTAAAAAAAACAACAACATATTTCACCGGCCATTTAAATGAAATAATTGCAATTATAATTCATGGTGTTACACTACGTCTTATTTCAAAACACTTATTTTCAAAAAAAAACAACAACTATCAAATTACGTAAGTAATAGAAGTTTACTTCGATTTGTAGTAAATTTTTTATATCATTTTTATCTATGTCATCGGATATTACAAAAAGATATTTCTTTTTTTCCGAGCTGTGATGCATAAATAACGAAACCGTTACGCTCGGGCGCCATGTTTCTACATGCTCTCGTACATTTTAAACGAGTCCAGCGAGTTCCTGAATATTGTTTATACTATAATATTAACTGATACATACAATTAAAGTTAAGAAAACAATTATATCTCTTAGTGATTTGACTACCTTGGAGGGTTAGTCCCACGTTACGCCAAGATGGGAAAAAGTAGTTACTACGAAGCAATGCCGAAAGGAAAAGATTGTTTTCCTCGACTTAGTCATTCCCAAGCGCTACTTTTCCAAGAAAGTTTATGAATGGGAAGAGAGTACAATTCAAAATTTTCAACACACATTTGAGAATTGTTTAGGCAGCGTCGGTTGTTATATTTTAATACTTTCTTTTTTTTGTTTCTAATAAGTGATCCGATAAGCGAAAGATTTCTTTCCGCAGTGTTATAGATTCTGTATAGTATTACTTCATTAAAACAGAAATTTATGACATGTGATGTACAGACGCTCGGTTTCGGAAATTCAACAACTTTTTGTAGCCAGAGTATCCAGATTGAAGTTATGTATTTTTGAATTATAGTTTCACCTTTCTTAGATGATACAATTGTTCTCTATTTTTCAAGAGCTCAATCAAGACATAATAAGCATTCCTTCGATCACATTCGACACGAAAGCTTGGGATCAACGAAGTTTCATAATCATTTTTGAGGTCACAGTCAAATGTATGGCGACTACGTCAACCTACTCGCCATAACGCAAAGTGAACGGTATTTTCTTTCACGAAAAAACGATATGCCTGAAGGTATTTAGGATAACATTACGAAATACGTCATACATGTCTGCAGCAAAGCTACTTCATTTCCACGGTTAAAAGCTTCTTAATGATTTGCGTTGTATAATGTTAAGGAACTTATTGATTTTAATAAAAGCAACTTCCCATTTATATCAGTACTGATTACCTATAAAACATTCAACCGAAGTATAGATTTCTCCCAAAAAATTATTGTAGTGAAATTGACATTAATAAATTGGATACGTAAATTTTGAAAATTCAGAGTTTCTTTTTTTACACAATTGTCATGGTACTTTGTTAATAGACAATTAAGATAAAATAAAGATATGAATGCATTTCGCAATGTTTTATTATTTATTATTTTTTTATTACATATTTGTACTCAATAATACCATTAGTGTACAATATCTCTATGGACCAATTTCGATGTACACTGGAGTATTCTACAGTGTAACATTTGATTTGATTGTTAACTAATGAAGTAGTTCAACAATCATATTTTACAAGTATTTTGTTTTGATCTTTATAAAAATATATTTATTGGTGTAAATTAATATAAAAATTCTCATCCTGTTTATTTGATTGGGAGAGGTGAGGTCATTTTTCCCTTCCTCTCCGAATTTTATACAAGAACATATAACTTTTCACAACGCCCAGAACATTCACTCCCCCATCTAGAAAGACCTTGTGGTGAACTTACAACTAGGGCAGACAGTGACACAGGAAGGACTGCACCACTGCCTCGTCGTTTCCCGACCTGTTGCATCCACGTCACTGCGCGTGGACACTCATTCAGAAACTATTGTCCAACCAAACCTGTTGACACGGTGTCGGCCTTCCACTGGGAGTTTGGCTTCCGTCTCTACTCAAAATAAATTTGTTTCCTAACTCTGTATACATAACACATTTCCTGCGGGAATGCTGAATTTATGAAAGCTATTCTTTGAGTGAATTCTCTAGTCTTCGAAACCATACGTCATTGGAAACAAATGGAAAGTCTCGTTTGGGAGACGTGTTACGCCATTTCCGTGACAAATAAGGTATTCTTGAGTTTATACCAAGTAAAACACAATTTTTTTGTTACGTCAAAGTTTCGAGATTTTCAAGATTTTTAGAATTTTAGAGTTGTTAGGTATGTACAACGTTTTATATCTTGTTTTTGTTCGGTGAAATTTGAGTGTTCTGTAGTTTATTGTATAAATTAATAATGAAAATATCCTTTGTTGATGATAATGTAGCCCTGAAGCAGATAAAAAATATATCCAGACGTTGGTGTACAAAATAAATTGTGTTCTATTCGGTCCATACGCAAGAATATCCTTAATGTGTAATAAGGAGGCTGAAAATATAATCAACGCCATTTCTGTGTGTATAATGCAATGCTATTGAGAAAATGTGAACATTTCTCCTAAAACGTCAGTCAGTATTAACTTATCATTTTTCAATAATTATGAAACAAATACTTTCGTTTCTTTCTCGAAGGTAAAGGTCTTATCAATTATTGTGACGATGAATTATGAGAAACATCGTGAAAAAATTGTGACAAATGGTTTCCTGCTTGATTACGATACGTGTGAATTACGTTGTTTATACAGCTTTGAGATAAATTTTATATTCCACTGATAAATACAAAATAAGACATGCTTTATAATTTTCCTGACTTACGGTATATGTACTAGAACTAGTGTTTTTAACGATATTCTGAGAAGGACACGAGTAGGTATACGATGATATTTTTAACGTCTTTCATTGCCTTTAATTGTATCAGGTAAATGCTCATTCAGACATATACAGAATTAAGATAAACTCTAATTATTCCAATTGCTTACAAGATATAAACATAGTATGGGGCCATGAGGGAACTTGAATTATGTTTTTTTTAATACATAAGAAAAACTATTTGTCATTACATAAAAGATTTTATTGTCATCCAAATAAATTTCAAGAATTCTATAACAGAATTTGTTTTCAATTTGAGCTTGTAAACATGGAATACTTAGTTATATCTGATAGCTAAAAACGGGGAAATCCATTAAATGACGGGTTTTCTTCGTGCTAATCTCCCATAAAAAATATTAATAGACTTCTTCTAAATTTTCAAGTGACATGAAACGAAATTATCTCGTGTGACGAATTTTAGAGGCGACGTGAAATGCAATAATCTATCCTTTGAGGAAAATGTGTACACGTGAGGCGTTTATTACGCATTACAGAAACACAACGCTTCGCTAACAGTAATCTGAACAGAGAAGATCGCATTACTTTGGCGATCTTAGTAATATTCAGTAAAAAATTGTTTTCTGGACTTTAGAAGAATTGTAAACTTCAATTTTAACGATTTATTGTTTCTTTTATAATTGATTCAAATATACAAATTGAATCAGAATTGTAGTATGTTCCTAAGTTAACTTCCAGGTAATTCTACTCGCCGCTCAATTTTTAACGAAGACTGCGCAGAATGTTATTGTTTCATAAACTGCCTCACGAGTGACCGCTGTTCTCGGTTCGTCGATACACTGCGGAGTTCAAGCTTATCATGAACTCATTACGCTTATGAACCTAAAAATCAAAATAGTATATGATGACCGCAGTATATGCTTTTTCCTGCTTTCACTGTGAGTGCTATTTGTTGAGATTATAAACTGTTTGGTTTTATGGAGAGTAGACATCGTACATGCACTGTTACAAGCAAAAATAATCTTCAACCTCAAATTTGTCCCCAATATTGAAAGAATTGAAAGGTTATTTGTAATATTGTTAGCGCGTTATTACTTCTTTATATAAAGTGTTTTCTTTGATGAAGATTCGTTGATGTTGCAACTTCAATTCTTTGACTGGATAATAGTTTCTAGGTTGTGGCTGGGACTTACTGCAAGAACACGTTATTTACCGCCGTACTTGTTCAATCCAGATCAAGAAGTCTCGATCCAGATTCCATAGCACGAACTCCCACTTGCCTCGATACAAACCCACGAGCTAGTTGCAGGATCCAAGGTCATCCAGAGGCCACGTGCAGATCACGTGGCAGAGTACGCTTCCTGAGGACTTTCCTCGTTAAAAAATTATACCTCAGTAACTCAAGAACAGGTCGTCCACTATATTCACCGGGCAAGGCTTCCGAATGGCCATGGGAGTGACCGGATATGGGGAATGCATTAGTGACTCAATGCACCAACCTTGACCTTCTGGTGATAGTTTGGTGACACTGTAACGGACCTCGTAGATTGTCAGCTACCACAAGATATTTTTTGTATGGCTACAAATTTGGTATTCTTTAACTACAAGATGGTGTACAACACACAATGTCATAAACACGTTTGTCATGAAATCGGTTCTTTACATTCTAAATGCAAAATAATTATGAGACTCCTAATATGTAGGAAACAGAAAACGGGTACTCCTTTGTAGATACTCCTTTGTGAATAGAACTATAGTAGACTGGAATAACATACCTACAGCAACACTTTCGAACTTACCAAAAAGAGTAAAATGTTTCCGCTACCGTCTTCTGGCTTCGTTGAAATAGGAACATATGTGATGTGCTATGAAGTGCAGTAAGTTGATTGAGGTCTAAGGGTATAGAAAATGCTCAGAGTGAAAGCAGTGAAGTGCAGTGATGTATAGTGAAGTGTACATGATTGCTCTCAGCAACTCTGTTTTGGTTTTATTTTTTATAGTTATTAATTTCTTTTATTTATGCCATAGCAATTACTTTTACGCTAAGGGTATAGGCGGAGTAATAACATGTGTGTATATTGAGCGTGTTGGTACGTATGAGTGTGTTTCTGCAACTGTTTGTAAGCGAAAATGTGTTTGTGTGTGAAAAGTGAATATGCGCACACATGAGCCTCATGTAGATAATTAATTTCTTAAATCTAATTTCTTTCTCGTTGTAACCATGTGTAATAATTTTCTAAGCATTTTATTCCGTTTGTGTGTGTATTTTATAGATATTGATTATTTGTTTTTTAACTTCGTATTATTGTATTATGTATGTATTCTTTTCTATCTGCCACCCAGCATTGCTCACTAGCAGACTAGTAAATTATTATTATAACTCCACAATGGTTTGCGTTGTTTCTACCATTGGTGGATTTAATTGCGGGGGGTGCTTCCGGAATCAAGTCTCAATCAAAATGAGTGAAAAATTACCGAAATTACCAGAATTACCGAAACTTTCAATATTCTCTCAACCCCCGTCCCCGATAAAATCCTATATACACCACTGACATCTACATACAAAATGAAAGAAAAATAATTTTCCTTTCCTTCCATGACACTTAATCGATTTTTATGAGTTGTGAGTTATATTTCATCTGTTATTAACATACCCATTCATTTTGTTAAACCCAGTTTACTACCTCTTATTTGCTCGCTTAATGCAACTCTCGCCGCCCTCCATTTCTACAATTTGTGAAGTCCTTCTCGACCCTCAAGAAGAGAGTGTATCATTGGGACTCCTTCATGAATCGTTTCTCGTAAAACTACTTCCTCTTAAAAGATTGAGGCCTTCGTAGAGAACTTATCAGCAAGCCGGAGGCTTTAATTTATTTTATCGTGCTCCGCATGTCAATTCGACCGTAGAAGGAGTTCCATTATCTGCGATCGAGGTATCTGCGACGAGGCGACGCTGGTAGAGCGATTCTCGTTTGTTGCGCTGCATTCGAAACAATTGAATGTCAATGATCTACTTCTGAGTCACGCGTGGCTGAGAAAGCGGTTTCGCCAAACAAAACTGTGTTTTTGGAGGTTGAAATTTACAATTCATTTAGCACAAAAATTTTCCATCGTTTGTTTTCGTATAAGAAACGTGGAGTATTGGTTGACTTCTGCTAAAACAAAATCTCTACCAAATGTGTTTTCAGCTACGAAGAATCCACTGTATATTTCCACTATATTTCATTTGTATAATGTTTTCCAGTTAAAAGGTTAAATAAATATTTTCTTTTACAGATTCTGTTTTGAATAATCAAATACCCAAAAATCAAGAGTGAAAAAAGATGAAGAAAGGCAAAAAGTCGTATGATTTAGGAAATAATGGCTTGGTAAGTTCTACATTGTTTAAAGAAATAGTTTTTTAACAACTTGCAAGTAATTTTAACTACATACAATATTTTTACGATAACGAATTGTGCATTTTCTAAAATTTGTGTTTTAAATATGTAATTTGGTTGATTAAGTAGAATGCAAATATTAATGGTTGAACCATTTTATTACTTATTAATCTAATAATAATACTAACTATTTTCCCCGTATAATGACCGTTAAAAATACGGGAAAACCTAAGTTATGGTTCATTCAGAATTATGAATTCGTTAGTATTAACATTGTTCTTGAATAAAGTCGACCAAGTAATAATAATACTAATAATAACACATTAAGACAATTTTTTAAATTTTAAAATGGAAATTGGCATTTTTGTGAGCCGCCTGTGGTATAAATTATTTTGTACGCCATATTTCAGTTCCATCCAAATAAAAACGGGTTTCTCCAGAACCTGTTTGCTTCAATGACATTCCCCCGACTAGAATTTGCATTTCAAATAATGACATTTTGCGTTTAATATTCGTTGTCAATATTTTGGTTTTGCACCTGTGTTTTCGACGAACAGAGCGTAGCAATGACGTCGCCCCTCCCGTGCCCCGGTGGCTGGGCGCGCCAAGGATTTCTCCCACGTGCGAATTCGTTCCCACCTTCTCCCTCGCGCGTCCACTGGGCGCTGCTTAACCTGTCCACGATTTCTGCATCCGCGCACTCGCTCCATTCCATCGGTGACTCATGCGTCGTTATCTGACTCAGAGCCACCCGCTTCGCTGCGAGCACCGTTTCCCTTCCTGTGTTGCACTACTTCCCTTCGTCTCGTCCTCCCGTTACGTGATAGACGAGTTTCCTCTCTACTTAGTCATACACTTTATCCATGGGTTTTGCACCTGAAAGTTATTACCTCCAACTTTAAATCTCGATTCTTCATGGTTCCTCCTTTCCCTTTAGTCGTAGGTTTGTACCACGAGAGGACATTAAGGTTAATACCGGGAATACGTTGATACCCCAGAGTAGAGTAATTATATAATCCTCCTATTATTGTGATACTATAATGTTATGCGAATGTTCATTAATGTATATACTTACGTATGATTTTTATACATGTGTGGACGGTGGTCAGATGGAAGGGCAGACCTGATGGCTTGAGACTAACCACGTGACAGACCAGTTTATTATTATTACACGGTTTAATAATGATAAACTAGTTTATTACGTGGTAGGGCTCAAGCCATTAGGCCTGAGCCTATTTATTATTATTATTATTGTTATTATTATTATTATTATTATTATTATTATTATTATTATTATTATTATTATTATTATGGGATATGTAATCAGATGGAAGTTACTTGAAGAATGGGAAAGTACAGGAGGGAGAAGAGTGCATTAGAAGTGTGATCGGGGTAAAGGGGGGGGGGTGAAGACAAAAAAGAATGACAGGGATAATGTGAATGACTCGTGGGAGAATTGAACAAACATAATAGCGAGAGAGGGATGGTGTGGAAGAACAGATGCGCAATCCTAAGGAATAATTTAATGGAAATTTCCACAGTTTATGTTGGTAGAGTTGATGTCCTCGACGGGGCTACGAGATGAAGCAAGGAGTCAGAGATGGTGGCGGTGGTGGAGGGGGGATTTTGCGAAAAAGTTGCGAGGAGCGGTGCGGGACGGGCAGGGAGGAGGAGAACGGGGCGGGTCTGCTCTGGCGTGCATGTAGAAGCCGAGCGACCGTGGCCCACTTGCACCGTGTGCTGG
>NNCF01146583.1:0-26163 GCA_002313205.1 Laupala kohalensis | reverse complement strand
TAAGAGACAGACCCAGGCCAGGATGGAGCTTCAGATATAATGTACTCTTCCAGCGCCACGGTTAGAAATAAACAATTGTGAATGAAAGGGAACAAAAACATCATACATGAAAAAAAAATTGTAATTTAACAAGGGCGTGAGTATTCTGCGCAACTGACAATGTGTACTCGCTAAAATATAATTCCTTTTACGATACATCATAGATATTTCGTATACTAGGGAGACCGCACACAAAAAATAAAACCCTTCATTGCGAAGAAGGGTACGTAATTAATCTGTAAGACTCGTTGTTTTATAAACTTTAATTTATCAAATAAGGAAAAAGGAAAAGGGAGGATGATATTAAATTTTGTGCACTCATATTTCAAAATATAATACCGTAACATTTTGAGATTTTATTTGAGTAATAAGTATTGACGAATGAAATTATTTTCGTTTCAATTTTGGGGTAATAGCAACAACGTAAGGACACGAAAATTCATCGCCAATGGATAGGAAATGGTTTAAACTATAATTTGAAACATTTCTGAGGGGTAATTTAGCCTCGTCTTTTGACGGATATAATCAGTAGAAAATTCTAAAATCATTATGTATGGAGGTTATGTGCTGTTCCACTTTCCAAGCTCTTTGAACTGAATAATGTTCTCGGAAATATATATCGTATATTCAATTTGTAGTAAACCCAATAATAATTTCTCTATGTCCAGGGTGAGGTGCAGAACCCCGACGAACCCGCTCGACAGCAATGGAGCTCTCCAATGGAGTTCCTCATGTCCTGCATCGCCATGTCTGTGGGACTGGGCAACATCTGGCGATTTCCCTTCACCGCCTACGAGAATGGCGGAGGAGCCTTCCTCATCCCTTACATCGTGGTGCTGCTGGTGATCGGGAAACCCCTGTACTACTTGGAAATGTCACTAGGGCAGTTCACCAGCTTCGGCTGCGTCAAAGTGTGGAATATGATGCCCGCCCTTAAAGGTGTGTTGATATTTATATGGATCCAGTATAATACTAATTAATCTCTTTTGACTGAATAGAAACTCAAATATTCCACAAAAAGTAGAAACACGTACTCTGCAATTCACGTATCTCATTATCTTGTTTTAATTAATTTTATTTTGAAACAAAATATGGGATTGTTAAATAGGTATACAATTTGAGGTCTTATTATCTATAATATTGTACAGGTCATTATAATAATTATTATTATCATTATTAATAATTTTACGACTGCAAATAGAGAAGCTACCGATTTCTTTGATGTATCTGTTTTTTATTCTTGCGAACTTTGGATAATGAACTAGCAATGTGAATTCAAAACCCCTTTCATTGAATCCAAGCTAATATTTTCTGAGACCTTCTCAAACTAATATGTAGTGAAACAAAATGAGAAGAAACATATTTGTTAATACGAGTTGTTCTGTGAAGAAGTGCTCTCCCATCTCCAACTCGTCCAATGGTAATTTTTTACCCAGCGTTCATTAGAAAGTGATTCATGTCTCAGCTACAATCCCTTGCACGTCGTTCGTTAGCAACTTTACTGCCCGCATCTGATAGCGCCGTGTGAGGGAAGCGACTTCTTTATTTCTGCTGTGTTGGTAGCACTGATGGACATTGGCGATTGTGAAAACAATTGACCGTTAGGGAAAAAGCCAAGTACCCATTACGAGTCGTTGCAACATGTGCTCATCGTAAATCAAGACGCTTGCGTTGGGTCGGTAGAGAGGTTGACGATCGGTC
The DNA here is from genome assembly GCA_002313205.1 of Laupala kohalensis. NCBI lineage: Eukaryota > Metazoa > Arthropoda > Insecta > Orthoptera > Trigonidiidae > Laupala > Laupala kohalensis. The sequence continues at coordinate 24,423 of NNCF01146583.1, read as the reverse complement.
GGTCCCTGCGGAAACATGCGACTGCGTTGAATTCACTATAAGGAGTGTCCCAGAAAATGTAATGTGATACAGCATATTAGTACGAACAAAAACGTATCTGACAACTTTCGGTCAGGTGAAAATGGGTTACGCCTTCTTAGGTCTGGGTGAAAATGGTGTACAGTTGTATAAGGCGAACGGGTGGTGTAGTGGTTAACACCCCTGCGATCGAAGCAGAAGTCCCGGGTTTGAGTTCAACGCCATTTTCACCTGACCGAAAGTTGCCATATATCTTCTCCATGTGTAGTGCACACGGAAGAAATATATGCACAAAAACGTATTGTTACACATGTTCGGAAATGGTTCCTGATAAAATGATACAAAGAGAAAATACAAGACAAAAAAAGAAGTGCAAAGCATTTTATGTATTTTGGCGGGGTTCAGGTCATGAGACTAGCTCTTCCATTTAACCGTAACTTGGGAAGGAGAGATGTTGGATTGCCGGGGAACTTGGTACCCGACCGACATTTTTTTGAAGCAGGTGAGGGAGAACCCAGTTGAAAACCTCACCTAGTTCGGCCAACCAGGATTTGAACCCGCGCTCTACCGCTCAGCGGAATCAAGTAAGCGAAGATGCTACCACTAGACCACAGCTGTAGCAGTTTAAAGTTAAAAAATAATTGTGGAAAAATATACAAACCATACTTTTATGTATTAGTGAGTTAGGCTTTAGCTCGGAAGTTTGTGGTTGATTGGTTCTAAATAGACGATCGTAAAAATCACACGTTAGTATGGATCTTGCGTACGAGTATGTGGAGTTTTGAGTTAATTTTCCGTTGTATAATACCCAGGAAGATGAAGCGATAGCTGCGTAGATAAAAACCATTAGTAACTACAAGTAATTTTGATGAAAAAATAGCATGGCTCATTATAATAATACTTTGGGTCCACAATTTGTTAAAAATGTTAATTAATCTCCTCTTCATTTCACGGAACCGGTCTACCCACAAACTATTCTCTCAAATAATTCGTGGCGATCTCACAAATTTTTGTTGTATTGCAATTAAGAATTTCTTTTGAATTTAAGGTTAAAATGTCTCCAGATTGCCGATGAATTTATATTTTTATATGCTGCCAGTTAGTTCCGCAATATGTGACATGCAAAATTAATATCACCTGTTACTTACAACAATTTCATTTGAGGTATGGAGAAACTTCTGATTCGACACCCATTACCTTCAACCACGAGAAAACATATCAAATTGAAACAATTTCAACCACATTGAATTTCATATTACCTGTATCTACCGTACGACAATAAAATTTTGTTGGGTAATTTATATTATTTCTAGTTTATTTTATTGCTTATTATTAATACAAAAAAACATCCGTCTTGGTGGTCTTGATTAAACCGTGTCTACAAGAGTCCCCCACCCCTATTAGAAAAATGATTTTTTTTTCTGCTCATCTTTTCTGTTTCATTTCGTCATCGTAGGCAACGCTCGTATTAAAGCAAGGTTCGTATTAAAGACTTAATCGTCGTGTGAATAGGCCAATTAGTTTCTAAATGACGAATAACTATAAACTGAGGGGTAGGGAGGTAATTTTCCTCGTTGATTGTGATACCACATTGTCTTAGCGGTGTACTCGCGCTAAATGACTGGCCGTACGCGTGGTACAGCCTTCGCCTCTTATTTTATGTCTCTCAGTCCTGACGATTGGATGGACTTTTAGGGCACTGCTGAATAGTTTCTGTGTATATTAGTAACCAAATAAGAAGAATGTTTTCGACTCTTGAAATTATTTAAACAATATTACGAATAAGAATTTTGTTATTAATTGTATCGTAATTGACTACTCCTCACAATAATTGAGATAAACGAACAATTATGATTAATGAAATATTATTTTCAAAACACTATCAGTGAAGTTTTGTAAAAGCTTATTATGATGATTGTGTGTATAATTCACAAAATTGGTTCCTTCTTCAAATTATCAATTTGTCGTCGATTCAGAAGTCGGCGATTACGTTCCGGGGTAAGCAATGCTATTCGGGTAAAAGTGGATAGAGAAAGTTCAATATGGCTGCCCAAGGAAGTAAAAAACAGTAATACCAACTTCAATGAAAAAAACACACACCTCAAACACATAGGGAAATTGTTGAATCGGGAACTGCGTTTTTGAAATAAGCTGATGTTTTGTGAGGTTAGTGTGAGGCAACTCTCGTGTCTGAAGTTGATGTAATGGAATTGAAAGAGTGCATAAAGAGGTCACCGAGTGTAGGGAGGAGCACGTCACGAATGAAAGTTGGCAACAAATTCAAATAAAATTTCATTGAGAAGTGTTGGAAACATAATGAAAACTACATAATGAATAATGTCTTTGTGATTATTGCATCGCAATAATTTTCCAATAGCTATGGTGGCAATGCTGTTTATCACTTGTATAGATAATAACTACTACTATTAATACAAGAAGTGATGAAAAACTTCTATGTTTATCCCATAGACCTGCGACTTCTCACTTTGATATGAATCGTAGTATTATCGCAAGGATATAGGAGGAGCAATTTTATATATATGTGTCTATTGAGCATGTTTGTACGTGTGAGTAATAATAATAAATAATAATAAATTTATTGTCAAAAAACAGTACAAACTGCGTATGACCACGTGGAGGACAATAAACTAATTTACTCTCCGGAAGCAAGCAAGGGACCTTCCCATCAATCCCGATCAAGGGCCCTAAGGCGAAGGCGGATTCAAAAAAATTCAGCATAAGTTCCTAGATAAGATAAAAAGTTAGCTGCGAGTTATAATACATTTATAATGTCAATGTGTTTGTAATTTAACACAAAAAATTTATTTTACATGTACAAATTATTCAAACTATAGATTATTCTGAGTATAGTGTTTAAAAATCATTAGAATTGAAATAACACTAAATTCACGATTTATTGTTATAATAAACATGCCCCTAGACAAAGACTAGAGAACCTGTACAAGAAATCCGCCTCTACCCGAAGGAAAACCGGAGAAAAACCCGGGCCAGGATAGGGCTACTGAATTTATGTACACAACCGTGCCAAAGTTGAGTACACACAAAACTAAATTAATATGAGTCGTAAGACAACACAATCATCCAAGAAAATAGTTTTTGAAATTGTTATATCTTATTTTCAAAGTGCTACAGCAACGGCATGATAAAGTACAAGACGGAATTAACTTTTATTAAATTCAATAAATTCTTTTACATTGTAATAGCACTGGTGCATGAGGTAGTTTTTAACCGCGGATTTGAAGACATTCAATTTCATAATATCTTTTATATTCTGGGGCAGGGAATTATATAGAACGATTCCCGAATGATAAGGTCCTTTTTGGCAAAGAGTGGTTGACCCTTTAGGTCGATGAATATTACTACTATTGCGAGTATTGTGGTCGTGAACGAGACTGTTTCGTATAAAGAAAGGGTGGTGCTTCAGTAATTCGGTCTTAACAAACACGACCGTTTCATAAATATAAATGCAGGGAAGTGTTAAGATATTTAATTCCTTGAATAAAGGTTTACAAGAGTTTCGGGGGTGAGATTTACAAATTATCCGAACTATCCTCTTCTGAATTCTGAAAGTTTGAATACTCTGACCGGAATTACCCCAGAAGGTAATGCCGTAACGTAAATGGGAGTAAACGTTTGCAAAATATACGCAACGGGAAATACGTGGACTAACTGCGTTAACTAAGATTCGGAATGCGTAACACAATTTGCTTAATTGGGAATTAAGATTGTCAATGTGACAATTCCATTTGAGGTTGTCTTGAATATGGAGACCTAAGAATTTTGTATTTGTAACAGTTTTTAATTGTGTTCCGTTTAAAGAAAGAGAAACCTGGGGTAAAGATTTTGTGATACTATTGTGAAATGACATAGACACTGTTTTGTCAGTGTTTACAATGAGACGATTTGCATGGAACCAAGTCGAAAGGTTAGACAAAACTTTTTGAGCATTGGCGTGTTTACATAGTAAATTAGTGTCATCAGCAAAAAGAACCATTTTGCAATCTGATGTGGATGATGACATGTCGTTCACATACAATAAAAAGAGTATAGGGCCGAGAATTGATCCTTGGGGTACTCCGCAAGTAAGTGGCTTTGTTTCTGAAAGACAACGCTCAAGTATTTTATTTTTAGTATAGGATATTTCTACTTGTTGATATCTATCTTTTAAATAAGAAGTTAGCCATTGATGTGGAAGTCCACGAATGCCTAAAGAATGCAATTTGGTAAGGAGAATTCCGTGATCGATGACATCGAATGCTTTGGATAAGTCAAGAAAAACACCCTGAGGATTTTCTCCACTGTCTAGAGATGTGGTAACATCGTTTAAGAAGGAAAATATGGCGCTTGTAGTGGAAAAGGATTTCCTAAAACCGTGTTGATCGTCAGAGAGAATGTTATATTTTGATAAAAAATCTAGAAGACGCTTATAGAACAATTTTTCTAGGATTTTTGAGAAAGTGGGTAGTAGAGATATTGGTCGGTAATTTCCAATATTAAGTTTGTTTCCTTTCTTGTGTAAAGGTTTCACTTTAGCTCTCTTAAATATATTGGGAAACACCCCTTCCGATAAAGAACTATTAAAAATATTTACGAGTGGATTTAATATAGCGTGGGACGAAGATTTAACAATAAACTCAGGTATATCATCTATGCCTCGTGAAAATTTGTTTTTTAAGGAGCTGATGATTCCCATGACTTCACTGGCGTTAGTTTCGGAAGTGAACATAGAATTGGGTATGTGGGTGGTAATAATTGGAGGACATTGATTTGGATATATTGAGTTCGTTATTTTACCAACTTCTGAGAAGTGAGAATTAAACAAATTTGCGATGTCCTGAGGATTTGTTACGATTTTGCCATCGTTTAGTAAAGAAACATTTTCTTCGCGATTTTCAGAAGTTGACGTGTAATTTTTAACAATATTCCACATGGCTTTCATCCGGTTGTTCGATTTTAGTGTTTCTATATCTGTTTGTAAGTGAAAATGTGTTTATGTATGTGATTATACACACATATGAACTTCATGTAGATAATTAATTTCTTAAATGTTATTTCTTTCTAGTTGTAACCTCGTGTACTAATTTTCGAATAATTTTATACCGTATGTATTTTATTCATATTTGGGCGAAGATTTGCTTTTTTTATCCTGTTATTATTGTATTATGTATACTTTTCTTATGTCTTGTTTTCTATCTGCCACCAGCATTGGTCACTTGCAGGTTAATAAATTATATTATTATTATTATTATTATTACTGCTACTACTACTTGGGCTAAGTGGATGCGCTGTAGCGTATGACTTCTTTCTTCTTCACGTCCATGGGGAACGCCATCTTCACCCACATACCACATCCCGTTAATGAGACAGAGTTAATCAACTGGCGCTCGTTAGAAAGCGACAAAAGTCCCTCTACCTCTCGAATAAATTATTCCTGATATATTCTAGTGATCTTCAATATTTAGTTTTACATAAAATTTATGAGTAACAGGTATCAAAAACATCGGTATAAACATCGCAACATTTCAAAGTAATTGATTTTTTTAAACCTTGCGCTTAGTAACAATTTAATACTTTTAACGTTAAATAGTTAATTTAATTTTTTTAATTTATTCCCGCTTAAATCGAAACTTTACAAAAAATCACACATATTAATAATTTCTAATAAATATATTCACTATAAACAATCTAAAACTGAAACAAATGACGTAATGTTAGAAGCACTGACTTGGTTTGTTGTTACACCCAAAATTGGATTAGACCGATAAACATTGTACTCCGTAATAATTTAAAATAAATTTCAAACTCGGAGACATGTGCGACCTGTTTGCTCGAGTCATTAAAAAAAAGACATTTTGAGTAGTATTTCAATTAATTTAATATAAGATAAATAAACTAATGCGTCAATTCGAGGGTCAGGGGAAAGGTTCTAGAAATTAAGATATTATCAACTATTTTTCAAATAATAAAGAACAAGCCTACATGTCTTCCGTGATACATGTGGAGATGATATGTAATAACTTACGTCCAGGTAATGGACATCGGAACTGGTCCTTTGATTCTTGCCCCTGCGATAAAATCAGGGGTTCCGGGTTCGATTCCCGGTCCGTCGCTATTTTCATCCAGCTAAAAGTTATTTCATTAAAGATCAAGGTTTCATTTAAAGATACCGTTGTGACGCAAAAATTACTGTGTGTCGACGGACTGACCTTGCACGCGTATCAAAGTGCTAACGACGAGTGCGAATGTTTCAGGAATGGGCTACGGGCAAGTGTACGCCACAGTGCTGGTGCTGACGTATTACTGTTCTCTGATGGCGCTCACCGTCTTCTACTTGTATTCGAGCTTCGCGGCCGTGTTGCCGTGGGCGCAATGTGACGATGCGTGGACTGGCGGCTCGGAATGCTTCGACGCGTCTGGCACGGGTGGAAACGCCTCTTCAGATGCGAAGTCATCCTCAGACCTCTTTTTCTAGTAAGTTATCTAAAAGGTAGCGTTCTTGCTCATCTCAAGTCATCACGGGTTCGATTCCCGATGGGGCCAGAACATTTGTAGCTTTTCACATGAATGTCCCAGTTCATATAGCTGTGACTATTGGAAAGCAAACCTCCTTTCCTCAATCCAGCTCCTCCTAATATCAATAACTCTAACTATTACTAACTACTTCTACTAACCCCTCCACGTGGACCCAGCTAAGCGGCCCACCTACTAACAATAACCTACCACCCAACTCCCAAATGTAGATAAGCTTCAATAGCACGATACATTTCCCATTTACAAATACAACAATATAGTAAGTTACACAAGAAAAATATTATCCCCCCTCACCCTTTGCACTTACACAGCATTCGTTGAACATTTAAACCAAGGTCCTGGTTTATACAACCAATGGAGTTAGGCCCGGGCGTTATAGTGATAGAAATCTTATGACAATATGACATGAATCTAGAATTACAACTTTTGGTTTTGGCTTCAACTATGAGTTTGATTTGAAGTTTTTCTACGAGTCTTGGTAATGCATCTGTCTCTGATATGACAATTGGGTGGATGGAAATTTTCTGCGGGTGCCACATGACTTATGTTCTTCTACAAATGCCACATATTTGTTAACGGTTTGTGCATAGGTTCATTATTATTATTATTATTATTATTATTATTATTATTATACATTTTCTCGAAGATAAACATTCGGTACATAGTGAGTGAGCGTCTTTTTCTGATACCTCCTTCCGCATAACTTAACGGTACGTACAATTCTTTATGTCTACCCAAAATGACCGATTTTTGCGATTTACCGATAATTTCTGTAGAATTTAAAATCATTTTCTTCCAGGTATTAACGAAATCATTTTCTGCGAGGATTTTAGGAAAGACATCTGTGGAATGAAACCTATATATTTCTTTGTGATCCATGGCAAGAGCGGTGTATTCAAATAGGTTTCCCGATTAAGCTTCTGTCGGTAGATGATGTATTTCCCTCTCTTGCACTATTTCTTAGATTTTCACTATTGCTGCTTGAAAGTGGACGGAATTCAAAACGAATCATGCGCGTTCAGGTAAATCTTCGCAACTCAGTTTGGCCTTTGAATGTCCTGCGAGTTAAGCGATTTCAAGGAATAATGTGGAGCGGTAGTGAGGCTTAAGACTAATTCATATTTCTCTTTTATATCTCCCGCATAAGAAACGTTTATATCATCCTTTACTTCTTAATCCATCCACAATGTAGAAGAAGAAGTCGCGAAGAAGAAATGAATCGTGCGTTATCACAATGATGTGCTCAAACTCGTCTCGCAGGTGTCACGACAGCTGACGAACTTTGGTCACGTCTTGTGGTACATTTCCGGTTTCCGGTGCAGTTCTTCCAATGTCTACACGAGCCTTTCAGAACATCGTTACTAAAACGACGCGTCTTGTTCACATCTATCTTAAAGAAGTCATTTCTTTTACAAATATTTAAAATGAAATGTAATTTCTCGTATTCTTTTATAATATTTTGTTATACTCTTTCGAGTCACAATGGAAACATTTTGGAATTCAAAATAAAAATAAATGGAGGTAGGAAAATTCTCCGTAATTCATCTTAAGCAAATTAGAATTTGTGTGCGTTATTAAATTACTACCTGAAGTTAACTCGTCAGTTTTTCGTGGCTGCCGACTGGATGTGTTCTAATTATGAGGGAATGCTGAGTGTAACGTGTTTCTTTTCCGCTGACGCGAAATGAAGCGGGTGAAATGCTGACGAGCTACTAATGAGCGACGGAGAAGACGAGGCTGAGGAGAAGCAAGGTTTGTAGGACGCGGAGAAGCTTCTAGCAGGTTCCCCGCAATACTTTTTTGTCTTTTGTGTTCGCGAAAAGGAGCACCACTGGTTGAACTGTGACCGGCTCTCTCCGGAAAAGGTTACTGCGTGTATATTTTACTGACAAATATTGCGTTGCTGGAGTCTAAGCTGCTTCGTACGTGTTGTTGTAAGGACTGTTTATCTTGTAGTTTCGATATCTTCCTATTTTGAAATGAGTACGTGCTATACGAAATGGAATGTATTAAATATCTCGTGAGAAATATATTATTCTAATTTAGTATTTTTTCTTTTCACTGCAATATTCTCCATATTTACGTATGTTAGATCCATCCCTCAAGATACGTGTAACTGGTATCTAATTAAAATTTCATTTAATCTCCTACAGTTAAAAATCTAGAATTCAGATGCTTTTTAGTAATACAAATTGCTCCCCCCTAGTTCACAGCAGAGAATTACCTAACAAAACTTGCTTCTTCGCCTAACCGATAAAAATTACTTTAATGAATAGTCACGCTTATTGTGTTAGTTCTTGAAGTACGGAACAATTCTATCTATTTCTTATAGATGGTATTTGTGACGTGCAATTAAAAGTACTCAAGTAAATTAACGTTTTAAATGATCTTTTAGCTTGGCTACCTCCAAAGCCTCGCTCTCGTAATGAGTTATCATGTCCAAGTCAAATATTGTTGAGAACATAATACTTATAGCAGTGAAAATATCTTTTAAAGCAAAGAAAGAGGACGCATTTTTATGTTTGATTGACTTCATTCCCTAGCAAGGCCATCGTTCGTTCTACTTTATTCTTTATCTTATTTTCTCAAACATGTCAGTGTCGGTCTTTCGAGTGGATCATCCCAGAGACACTCGCGTAATACAAGATCATCACACTTAGGACATGTTGAATGCCTTCTCTGGACCAACTGACTTGTATGGAAAGATCTCTTTCAATATAATTTTTTTGGAAGCCACCAGAATTACTCGTATTTAATTATACTTAAAAATATTTACTGTTTTCATAAATTAAAATAACATTTCGTATAAATAAGAGAAAACAGGTACAAGTTAGAGTTTAACGGCAGATTTTATATTCGGATGTAGTTTATTCATACGTTTCTTTCAATGAATACGAACTTTTCAAAATTAATTCTGAGGTACAAGTATTCTCACGGTATATGCTTCGTAACGTATCTACAATATATTATTCCTTGATTCTTTTCATACACTTTCCCTTGTAAAAGAATTTTTTGTCGATCATCCTTCCTAAAAAGTTCGAATTTATTTGTTTTTAAAAGTTACAAAAAAGGAGATTATACTTTCGCACATAGATGTCTATAATAAAACTCATCAAGATATCTTAGCTACAGCGTAGTAGATTGTAAAATTATTAATACGCTTCATTAAGGTGAATTTATCACAAAGTCTGTAGTTATACGTAATCAGTTCAATTTTTGAAACGGATAAGAAATCTTACGAATTTCAGTTTTATTGTATATTCAAAAGAAAAAGTATTTTTGTTCGAAATATTTATTAGTCGACACCTGAGCAATCGATCTCATTGCTAACAACTCCTGCATTCAGCGCGAAAATAGCTCACGGAAGCGAAGAATGCCAGAACTGCACTTTGTCCTTGAAACGTCTTCAATGCAACGCAGAGTGATCGAGCTAATATCGAGTAGCACGAGACGCCGCAGGGGAGGAAACAAAACCCACAAGCATTGCCTTGCGCAATGACGGAACCTCGGTTCGCTTCCCGCTCACCTTCGCCTCAACGGCGACGCCCTCAGAGGCCGGCAGAGCGCAGTACATGTACTCAGCACAGTGATGGGCCTATTAATATCTCGAATATATGGTGGTATCATTAATACGAATTTTGAAGCATACAGAGAGATTCCATAAGTATGAACACGTACGTAAGTGCTGTTTAGCAACAAGTTCGCAGAATTTACTAAACAATAAAAATATTTGTATTCATTCTTTTCAAAAAAATTCAAAATTGCAAATTTTAGGAAGTCGGTAGTGTAGTTCGGTATGTAATGAAGCCGGAATGAGCTATCCGGAAATATGCTTCTATAACCAATGCATTCAAAGTCAATTCCCTACTTTGATTTGCATGCATTAATTTGTTCGCGACTTATCGGATAAACAAAATTCTCCTTACACACATCATACAACATTGGATACATGGAACATTGGAATGATTACACTTTCCTCATACACACTGTGTAATTGGAAAGCAAAAAGTGTCAACACATCTGCATCTAAAACAAACAGTATATCAGCAAAGATATATGCCTTTCTCTGTTTCAGCTATTTATTTTATGAGCTCAGGTTTTAAGTATTTTTTATTCTTTTTCATCTGCCCCCGAGCCTTGTTCACTTGTAGAGAAATAAACCATTATTATTATTATTATTATTATTATTATTATTATTATTATTATTATTTCTGTACTTTGATGTTCCGCTAAACGGAAATACGTATCTCGTAAAAATTGGGAAGTTCTTTATAAATTAATCTTAGTTATATTAAAATTATATACCCATTAATTATAAAACGGGATCTTAATTATATCAAATCAAAATTATCATATTTTTTATTTCTCTTTTTCAAATATTACTTTTTTGTTCAGATCGATGCGAGGAAGAGGTTGGCAACGTGATTTCTCCGTTTCGTCAAAGTTTTCCAGTGTTAAGTTCCATTATGTAAAACGGAATCAGTTGATGCCATATTTCTGTATTACGTGCTGTAGAGGAATTCTGCGGGATCCGCATTGTAATAGTCTATTTCCGTCACGAACCATTGAGATGGCAATTCAAAGCAACATCTTTCTTCTTTCTTTCCCTGCGCGCATTCACGTTTCCTTGGTTTGCTAATCTGAACTCTCTCTCTCTCTCTTACTCAGCAACTTCGTACTGAACGAACCGAAGAATATCGATGACGGCGTGGGTGTACCTGACTGGCGCCTCACTGTCTGTCTGTTGCTGTCGTGGGTCACCATCCTGCTGGTGATCATCCGTGGTGTTCGATCTTCGGGCAAAGCTGCCTATTTCTTGGCGCTGTTTCCCTACGTGGTGCTGTTTATATTGCTCATCCGCGGAGCGACCCTTCCTGGCGCCTCCGATGGAATTCTCTTCTTCATTACCCCCAAGTGGGAAAAGCTGCTTGACCCTTCGGTGAGTGAAAACATCTGTCTTCAAATTAAATTTGAGAAGCGTGGTTTTGCTAATTTCCAATAATAGAGAGATAATTTCTGGAAGTAAATAAGTTTATCATATAGATGATAAATATTGAGATAACAATATCAGTTTTGATATCATTTAACCTTCAAATTTTAGATAAAAGCTATAAAGAATCAAGGACAATCAATGTAAACTATGCAACTATGTAATTCGTGTGAATTTATTGATTGCAGACAAATATTCTTTGACAATTTACCAGTGATATCTTCCAAATTTTTGTTTATTAATGATGGATAAAGATAAAGGGGTATGAATTCACCTATCTTTCCATATAATAACAATAAAAGTTGGTTAAAACATGATTGAGAAATAACATTTACTTCAAATTTATTTAACAATGTACTAATCAAAATGCTATCTATATTTATTATTTTCAAACATATTGGTGATTTAGTAACATTGACGTTTAATGTACGAATGTGAATTAATATTCTTCATTCTTTCTTTCTTTTTGTTTAATTCCTTCTAAAGAACAGAAAATTCAAAATTTTATTTCGATATAAATTAGAGTTTGCATGAAGAAAATTAATTCAAAAAATTTGTTGTGTTATTATAAATGTAGATTTTTCATAACTTGCCGAGTTTTTGCCCCGAAGTTTGGGCCATCTCAAGCCACATGGTTCCGTCGAATCCATAAGCACTTAAACAGTATCAACATTGCATAAAATAACATAAACAAAATACGAAGGAAATTGCCTCATGTGATTTTACTGGAATGAATTTTTACTTGAAGTATGGGAACTAAAGAGAGCATCTGTTGATGAATTTAGAATTTGTATAAAACTTCTAATTTTGTTGCACCATCCGTTGAAAGAAGATGCAATATAAACGAGTCGAATATCATATTGCAATTCAAGATGAGAGTAAAAAGTAATATTAGGTCGATTTTTTACAAGTTCTTTTTAATGTTTAAAAAGGAATAGCCAACCTATCCACGCACACACACACACACACACATATATATAAAACTTCTCGAAACTTCTCGAAACTCGACAATCCACTATTTCTGCTTTCGATTGGAACCTTTTGTGTTGCTCTTCATTTCGCATTTTTCATTCATTAACTGAATGCACTCCGTAAACCTTTGTATCTAAACAACAGAAATATTTGCTGTTTGACGGTGACGCATTATTTCCCATAATGTACTTCGGAAAATATATCGGAGAAGATTGACCATTCTAGTGTTTACGTTTACTCAAAGTCAAGTTACTTTGCCTCTAAAGAAATCCAACTTAAGAAGAAAAGAAACATGAACGGAGACGCACTGTGTTTATTAGTTTATTGTATATTAGACGCAGTAAAGTACTTTATTGTCCCCAAAATGGTTTGTAACAGCTCTCTCGACAATTTATTTATGTGTTGTCAGTCTAACTGGCTTGATGTTGGTACAGAGCTTGTGCTCAATGTAGCCAACCCTTTTACTTCGCCATCGTCCATAAGAGTAATGATATCTAGTGTTGGCAGGACATTCTAACTATTTATTTTGTATTTGGATATTATATAAATTCGTTGATGATGGCAATTTGTGTTAGGTAGCCATATTGCATAATTTTCGGCAAATTTACATGACTTTCAGTATAGACTAACACATTGACAATTAGGAGATCCGTAAGGAAAACAAAAGAAGGGAAAAAAAGACGAAGTTGGTTCGGAAATTATCTGCGAGCGATGACGTCGAATTCAACGACAACAAAAACATATACTGCAACAAAGGAAATGTTTGTTTACCATAAAAAACTCGATTAATTATTGAAGCAACCTTGTAGAATGGCCTTTAATATATGACACTGATACAATTCGGTGAAGAGTGCAAAAAGCAGCGTTGTAAATTGTCAAGGTCGTGAATTCGGTGTTCAGAAAGGCACTTGCGGAAGGCGTGTGAAGGCGACTGCAGTTACAGAGGGCAACTTACGTAAAAGAACGAGTTGAATTACCTCCACAATAAAGCGATTTAGCTACAGGAATTGTATTGTCTTCGATCAGAATTCTGTGCTGAGAGCCTGTAAAGTTTATTCCTCGTTCCTCTTGTTGGCTTTCCCTCTGTGTCAGTTTGTCTGTATATTTCTGTCTACTAATTTCTCCCTCTTTCTTTATACCTGTATATTTCTGTCTCCTCGCCTCTCTTTCTTTGTATCTGTACATAACGGTTTCTCCCTCTTTAGTTATGTCTCTATTTAATGAATGAAAATGGGAGACGGGACCGAGATTCAAACTCGGGACAACAGCTTAGCAACCAACTGCACCAACAATCTTGGTCACCAACGTAATTAATCTGTTGCCTGCGGTGTGGTTATCCCCAATTTACGAGATACTCTCTCTCTCTTTGTATAAATTTGTCTCTTTGGAAGCGTGTCTGTCAATCTCTCTTTGAATCTGCCCGGTTTGTCATTCGTTCATTCCAACTCGGGTTTTTGTAAAATATATTCTTGAGTGAAATAAGGAACTCTCTAGTAAACAAGAAAAGAACTCTATTAAGGAATCAATTTAAATTTGAATACATATTCGTATAATGTAAACTGTAAATATATGATAGTTATGTGCACAAAATATACGAATCGATCTCAACATCGAGATTATTTTTTATGGAAAATAATTGATCTGATATTTTGTTACAAGTCAATACGCGCACGTGCATATAATGTATCGCCAAATACAAATCGCTATAAATCTTCTACTTAAAACTAGGTTCAGCTTCTAAAATTCATTTACTTTAATGACTTCATCTTCCTTTTATATTCTTTTTCATATCAAGTTTAATTCACTTTGGTCGTAATATTTCCCAAATCTGCGAAATCTAGGAATTAGTTTCGACGACGTAGGGGAACGGTTTGGGTAATTGAGTAAGAAAGTCATAAAACATTCCCCCCCCCCAAAAAAAAAGGAAAGAAAAGTAAATTTTCCAATCGTTTATCAACATTTATTTTCAGAGTCGTGACTAAGTAATTCGATGTGTCTGTTTCAGGTGTGGTATGCTGCTGTGTCGCAAGCTTTCTTCTCTCTTTCAGTTTGCTTTGGAACGCTAATCGTGTATTCCTCATACAATGACTTTCGACATAATGTCCATAGGTAAGTATTCGGTGTTTTGCTTCTCTCTCAGTTATATACCTTTAGCTGAAGACGTTTTTCTTCATTTGTATTGTCGCATAATTTCCTTTAAATTCGAAAATTGAACGTTGTAAGATGTTTTTACCAAGAAATGTTTGAATCTTTCTGAAGCTAAAATTTCAAAACGCGAATGTATAAACTGACTTCGATTTCATTCGCACAGCTTTAGTCTTCATGAGCGGCATTGTCCTGCTAGTCTGAATGAATTACATTTTTTATTTTTTTATATTTTGTTTGACTAAAGAAGTATATTCCTTTTTTAAATTCTACATCGATAAATAGAATGTTTGCCTGAATTTGCCTGATTATGACTCACAGAGGGGGTCGACACGTTGTAAAGAATATTTAATTAAAATTAAATCGAATCTACGAAAGTAAGTTCGTTTAATTTAGTTATTTAATATACGTTTTAATTACCGACTGATTAGCCGCCTCACTCATCAACACACAGCAGAATTTATTAGAGACAGGAACTTCACATTTCGACAGAACGTTGCTCTTATAATCAAAGAAAGAATTTTTGGAAATTCGCATTGCATTCCTGTATTTACACACAAACATTGATTATTCTCTTGACCTATCAGAAGGCTGATCGCTGCACAGCACAGAAATGAGAGAAACTCTTCATCTGATTTCAGAGATGCCGTTATTGTGACTTCTTTGGATACTTTCACTAGTCTGCTGGCGGGCTGCACTATTTTCTCCATTCTGGGAAACCTATCACATGAACTGGGCAAAAACATTGAAGATGTCGTAAAAGGAGGCACCGGTTTGGCGTTCGTCTCGTACCCCGATGCCATCGCCAAATTTGATTGGGTGCCCCAGGTAAGAATATGTATAAGTTTTCAAAAAGAACCGCGATGTGTTGAAAATAGGAGCTTTTATAGATACGTTTAATATTTTACAGAATATCTTATATGTTATATTGATTGCGGTAATTTACTGATTGACTTTTCAATTACTTCAGCGGGTACATTTGTAGTTCGCTCCACACTTAAGATGCACGTAAAAAGTTCACATCGTTCTTGCTTTTGTGAAACAAGTAAATCAGTTTAGTAATAACTATCGCAAAACTCATGTGCTGCACGAGGGCATGTAAAATCTCTGAGTTTTTACGCGGCAGTATTTCTGAGTTCCTGTTTGCTGCTATTATTATTATTATTATTATTATTATTATTATTATTATTGTTGTTGTTTATTTATCACTTTTTCTTTTCACATAATTACAAGGATTGGGTCCAAGGCAAAAAGATTTGTACATTATGATAAACAATTTACAGTTAACAGATATAATTGAACTGTTTCATTATTATTATTATTATTATTACTGTAATAATATTGCTAATTATTATTAAGAAATGTATACGCAGTGGTCGTATAAATTCGTTTCAATATCCTTGGACCTCTCCTCAATAATTATTATTTTCGATGGATAAGTGGGTCAAAAACGATTATTTAATGTACATGCAGTGGTTTCGCATTACGTTGTTTTCATTGTCTGCGAAGCAAGATCTAAGAAATAAACATAAGTATGAACTGAACAGTTGCTTTTGTGTTTCCACAGCTATTCTCTGTTCTGTTCTTCCTCATGCTGTACACTTTGGGCATCGGGTCCGCCGTTGCATTGGCGGGAGCTGTCATCACCATTATCTGTGACCAGTTCCCTTCTCTGCGCTACGTGTGGGTGGCGACCGGAGTGTGTGTTTTCGGTTTTCTGGTTGGACTCGTATACGTCACTCCGGTTAGTATTGTTTTCTTCTTCAATTTCTTCACATTTGAAGTGGTGAGTGGATGAAGTGGGTATGTAACAGCGAATGTGTTTTGAGATATTTAGCCTTAAAGTTGTCATTGCGGTACATTTTTTAAATTATTCTTTTATTAAGTTCTTATTAAAATATACTATTCCTATAAGTGGTAAAATTTTATTGAGTATGAATTTTTGTTTAAATAGGAGTTTAAAAAATAAAAATAAAATATATATTGTACATATCTCATAAGAAAGAGGTATATGGTATTTTACATCACATACCTCCTTTGTCAACTAGAGATATACTGAATAAAATTAAATGATTGCAGGAAGGAGGAGGTATGTGATAATTTATGTTACATACACCCTTCTTCCATTAGAAATATACTTTGTTGTGGTCACATACCTCCTTCATTACACTAGTGTCTAGCTTAATAAGGCTTCTAGAGAGTTGTTTCAAGTACCAAAAACAAAACAACAGGCCAACTCACACCTTTTTCATCCCATTATATTACACCACGTTCGTTTTGTATCTGAGGGCATTTTCTCAGTTTTATGTTTAATGTTTTCTATTTTTAATGCATAATTCACGAACGGGTTCATTCCTATCTCAATTTTAATGTCTAATTCATGGTTGATTCAAGTGTATAATAATTTTGTTGATTGATCACTGAACACATGTTGAGCCTTCTTCATGCATTTCCCACTGTATCATATCACTTAGTACATATCAATCCCGTTGTATTTATACAATAAAATGTCTGAAACAATGATAGAATTATTGCAATATCTATTTTGTAATATCAATCTACTCATATTTTTCTAACATTCCATTGTAGAAGGATCCCTGCTTTTATTTTAATGTTGAATACTACACATAACAAGTTCCTTCACTATCAATATTATGGAACGAAATTTCTTAACATTTTAGACATAATTGTGTTTATTGTGGAATTCCAATGTTTTATGTTATCGTAGAATAGTTTTAAACTCCCATCTTACAAAATAGAATTTCCCTGCGCTATTTGTGTCATGGAAGTAATCATTATATAAGAATATTATAATATATAATTTCATGTATCAGAGGGAAAGTGGCAATATTTGCTTCCTTCTATCCACTCTTGACAACAAATGGACTCTATGAATTCTGAATCAATTCTTTATAATATGATAGTTACTTGGATTCATGTATTAGAAATGAAAATTCTTTAATTATTTTAGATTCAACCCTTCTATCTTATAGCTTTTGTAAGAATTATTATATCTATGTATAATCTCTTGCTTCCAGGGTGGGCAATTCGTACTCAATTTAGTGGACTTCTACGCAGTCACCTTTACAGTGTTTGTGATGTCGTGCGTGGAGATGATGGCAGTTGCTTGGATCTACGGTGAGAAACTTTTTCTAGAACTTTCGAGAGCTGTTCGAATTATAAAATGCTCCGCGTTACAAACTTCTGAGATAACTTCTACGCTTTGCGAATCCATGGGTGTGAGACATTGTAACGTTGCCATCTCTAGAACCGGTAAAAGGTAGGGATTGGAAAAAGAAAACAAATATATAAATACGTTTTATAGTAAAAAAATGCAGTTGCGAACAGCGTATGACCACGTGAAGAACAATGAACTAACTTACAAGCGACAGAATATCACATCGCCTCTACCCGAAGGAAAACCGGAGAAAAATCCCGGCCAAGATAGGGTTAGAGAATTAACGAACACAACCGTGGCAATGTTTAGTCTAAACTTACGTGAACAATAATATTGAAATCATTTATAATGAAATTACTAGAGCAATGGTGGGACAAAATACAAGAAGAACAAGATGAAATTAAGACATATTTAATATTTAACAGAATTGAACACTAGAATGTTTTGAACACCCTAGAATTGCGTCACAAGATGAGTCGTTTTCTTATATTGATATTTATTAAACGAACAGAATTATTCAAAATTTATGGACTGTATCACTGAAATTATTTTAATATGGAACACGGTTAAGAATGGAACGTGACAAGAAGATGAAAGTACGAGGAGATGAAACAGGTACAAGGTGAAAATATCAGACAGAGGCAGAAACGGGTGGTTGAGAAAAAAAATATTAATGAGAGGATAAGTACAGGGTGAAAGGGAATATTTTAAAATAAAAAAACCCACTGTAAATGTAGCCCTGGTAATGACTTCGTGACCACTCCGTGCTTGGAACGCTCACACAGCTGATATTCACGAACGTGACACGGTTCCACGGATCTTTTTCCCCGCGAACGTTATGCTTCTGTCAAAACTTTTATCGCCACGATGATGACGTAAAAGGATTTAGGAGAATTAGGTCTTCTCTCTCGATGTCAATAAGACGTGCGCTCTCTCAATGGATCTTGTAAAGATAACCTTTTAAAGCATGGTATACTTAGTGTAAATACGTAAACTGGAACAATAGAAACACTTCTAAAATTCACGACGTTTCGGAACCCATTGGTACCATTATCAAGTGAGATGAAATATTGCTTGTAAATGCTCAAGTCAAACTAAAATGGATCACAGATATTGTCTGCTTTAAAATGTCTTTATTTATTCATATATTACTATGAAGATGAACTATTCGTCCTAATTACCATATTTTCAATGAAGAATTGATTCCATTTTCGTCAATCGCCCACTTTATTGTTGAGATACATGGTCACATGCATGTGTACTTTCGAAATAAATATAACAATATCGGTATTCATTGCGCAGGAGTGGACAACCTGTGCGAAGACATCGAGTTCATGCTGGGCTTCCGCGTGAGCGCGTATTGGCGCCTGTGCTGGGGCATTGTGACTCCCTTGCTGTTGGTGGTCATCCTCCTGTACTCGCTGGTGCGTTTGGAGCCTCTCGACTACCAGAAAGTGTTCTACCCGTCCAGCGCTTACGCTGCGGGATGGATGTTACTCGCCATAGGGTTACTCTCACTACCGGCAGGATTCATTGTCCAGGTTAGTAGTCGTAGGAGAGTGTGTGCATTGATCTCACAGGTGTAGTATAGGTACTCTAGTAAAAATGGTCATCTGTTAACGTCAAACGGCCATTCATTTTTAAGTTGTCACCAATGACCGGGTCGTTAATGCCCATTATTTTATATAACCATTTGACGATAACAGATGGCCACACCAATGACCCATTTTTTTAGAGTACGCACCAATTTAACGTCGTGTTCGATGACATAATGATTTCATAGTCATTAATTATATTAAAAGAGGGTTATATATTTAACATATTCTTAGAAGTTACTCTACAATGATTTATTGATTTATGAAACTTCCCTGCGGTTTCGTCGCGAGTATTATAAAATAGAATAATAATACTGACTGGAATGAATACGTTATTTTATATCCACAATAATAAAATGTTTTCAAAATATATGTCTATTTACTCAAAGTTCTTACAAGTCTCACCATAGTCACCATGCTAATATATTCTTGGGAGTTGAAACATAGTGAATGCTGTTTCCTTTCTATTTAGAACTTAGAAGGTTGGAGTATGGTGATAATGGAAATAGATGAACAGTTCAATGCCTTCGAAACGCGATAACAGATACTAAACAAGTTACGTGTGTATTGATGAAATAACTGTCAGAAACTCGTTTGCACCATGTGAATGGCCGTAAACTCCATCTCTTGTCACAATGTGCTACATCGTTTGCCACATCTCATCTACTAAAGTTCTCTTGCGGACACACGAGGAAGATTGATGGACATCAGTCATGGGAATAAAATTCCATACTTACGGGAAAGCAACAAAAGCAACCGCAGTACGATCTTCCATTTGTATTATTTGCTCCGTCCGTTTACGCAAGAGAAGGGAAGACATTTGTGTTTGAATGTATATCAGCGCTGTCCAACTCCTCTGAGGCCGCGGACCATTTTCAATACACACCTGGTTGGCACGGGATGGAATTAGGCAAAATTTGGCCCGATGAATAAAAGTAATGGGTCATATGTATTTATTTATTTGTAACGCGATATTTTGACTCTATCCTCCAATTTATATTTCGAGATGTAAAAATAAAGTATATTTCTCTATTTAAAAAGAACCTTTAATATTTAGTATTATTACAAAATGGGGTCAAATTGTAATGTATGTTGGGGTAATTCCGAACACAATTTTCTATTTTCTCTTCCTTTACATTCCGCGTCAAATATACATTCTGACAGCATACATTTATGACACCCAATAAGATGTGCCTCTAAATGTTTGATGAAGAATTTGAAAGCCTCAAAAAAAGTTTCGCGATCAGCCAGCTAGACAGCACTGATTATATATATAATATTTGATTACCTTCGGTCAGGTGAAAATGGCGACGAGCCGGGAATGGAACCCGGGACTCCTGCTTTGATCACCGGAGTGTTAACCACTACATCACCCGTTCGCCTTCCACAACTGTACACCATTTCAATCGAGATCTAACACCGGTTCCGGTAAAATGGTGTACAGTTGTGGAAGGCGAACGGGTGATGTAGTGGTTAACACCCCGGCGATCAAAGCAGGAGTCCCGGGTTCGATTCCCGGCTCGTCGCCATATTCATCTGACCGAGAGTTATCACATATCTTCTCCACGTGTAGGTACACGGAAGAAATATATGCATAAGTTAATATATGTTTTATAATTGACATTGAAGTGCCTCGCCATTATAAAGTGTGCTCTGTTCTACAGATGATCCGCGAGGAGCGTGGTCGGCGCGATGCGGCTAGGATGCGAGGAGAGGAACCCGAGCCAATGCCATTGAATCCTCTGACCCCTGCATTCTGGTTCCATGCGGGTTACCTCCTGAAGGCTTCCTTCCGCCCTAGTCCACTGTGGCGACCGAAGGGCCACAAACACTTCAAGGAGTGGCAAGAGTTCAAGGCGGCGCGCGCCAGAGCGGCTGCTCGCCTGGACGAGCCTCGTTGGCGACGAGTGCTTCGACGAATCACTGGACTCCCATCTTCCGCTCCTTGAGCTGATTCTTCTTCGTCATGATTATCGTTCGTTCCCTCTTCCGCGCCCTTTCTGTGTGGCTGTGACGTTTTATCGACTTTCCTTCGTGACGTTCGTCGTATCACTTGAGTTCTTTGGACATGGGATGGAGGGAGGAGGTGGATGCCCGCGTGGCTGAAGACACTTTGGATTGAGAAGAAGATAAATCTACCACATCATGGGATGGAAACATTTTAGTGGAGTACCTGCTCACAAGAAAGTTGGTCACGTGAGTAGAAGCCGAGAGGAAGAGGCGCGAAGATTCGGATTTCGAGAGAACAATGAGAACGGCTTCACTTCGTTACTTGCGATTGCAAGTTGACCATAACGGAGCTTCTGTGAAGCTCTTATCTCGTAGACCGCGAGACAGCGACCGTATTTGTGTATATATATGTATGAGCTTGGCACAATTTTACGATTAACCAAAGGAAAATTGATTCACTACAAATCTCAATCAATCGCCTTGATCGTCGCTAGTGTTTGTGTCACACCTTCCACATAGCACTCAAGTTTTTATTTTCTTCAGTCTATAATTTTCATCAATGTTTTGCACTAAACTCCTTAAGAATTTAGTGCAAACCCCCACAATCCTTAAGAAGAGTCCACCCAAATTTTAGTACACTTATCAAAAATTTTATTCTACTTTGGTGCAGACACTCCGTGCAATGTAACGGATTAGTGTGCATATATGACACGTTGCAGAAGAACAGATTGTGATTTGTGGAGAAAATTTAGTAATGATTTGGTCTAAATAAAACAAAACAGTTACCACATTTTTCCACTGCTTTGAAATGAACTATTCTGAAGGCTCATAATTGATATGGCTGAAGATACCGCTGATTTTCTTGATCAAATCATAACAGAAACTGATGGTATGTGGTTACATATCACTTCTTGCCTTATTTTTCTTACCCAGAGAATTTATCAAAATATTACACAAGCGCGCACACACACACACACACACTCAATCAATAATCTGTTTAGTATCCGTACAGAAGTATTTTGGAAACATTTCTGAAGGTTTGCTCGTCATGTATAATTTTCGTTGGCTGTCTCGCAGTCTATTGTGTACTCATCCTCTCAAGATCTGTGATATTTCTACAGATGAATGTGATTTTGCAAACATCATCATGATAATCTCATCAAATATGATTGACATACTTTCAACAATTCAATTGTGTCAATAGTTTCATGAGAAAAACATATGGGAAGACCCTGTGAATTTTGGTGCTTGGATTGAAATCGTATATTATTTGTGACGATTTTATCCCTTTGCTGTATTTCTCGGAAAATGATTGTGAGAAAAAAAACTTTCTACTGAGTGATGCTGATTAGCAGAGACTTTTATCATTCTAATACCAACGTTGTAAATAAATTCTGAGAAAAAAATCTGTATATAATAGTGTAATTTGTAACTGTTGGTATCAACTGATTATATTCTTAAAGACCTTTATGCAATATTTGAACTTCAATTTTACTATTATTTAATTACTATGACGTGACATGATCTCAATTTACAAACCGTTAATAGAAGGTTTGGAATATCTAATTTATCGACCACCATATTGAAAATTGACATCACTTTGGCAACCAAATAAATCGACCAATTCACTTGTGGCATTTTTGTAGCTGCTTTTGTACCTGGAGAACATAAAATGTCATCATGTTGAATGTTGTCATAAATGAGAACATCACTGATGTCATCATTTTTAAGGTGAGAGAAACCTATGCCTGTACCTGGAAGTTATTCAGACCTCTCACTGTCTCTTTTGTGAAAAGTGTTACCTACTTAAAATTGTTACCTTGTTTTTGAAAATTAAATTTTCAATAATAAGTTCATTCATTTGTTACTTTACCAATTGATTAATTAACATCACGGACATTCCATTCTTGTTATATGTCATTTTTACGTAGTCGAAAAATGTATTGTATTTGTATATATGTAAATCATGTCTAAAGATTTTTATTACCATTCAAAGCATTTTTGTTACTGGAAAATGCGAAAAGAAAAGAATTAATAAAATATATTTGTAAGAGATAAATCTTTCGATTAATATAATTGGCACCTCCAAATTTCCACCTGTTTTCAGTTATTTTGCTCAAGTTATTTTCAACACTTCATTTTTGTAAAGAATTTTTTGCTTTTAATCCCCTAAAACAAAACCTTTGTTAACCATAACTCTTCCCAAATAAAACTTTTTTTCTTGTCATTCCGCAATTCCGAGAGGTATAAAAGCTGAAATCTTCCTAAATTACTTTTTCGACCTTTCCCCTAAAGAAAACGATTTTAACAAAGATACTTTCTTTAATAGTCGCAGATTGAAACTAAACGAGACGAATTCTCCAATTAGGAAGACATGTTAATTGCACTGTACATGATCAAAACCTCAAGACGTGATAACTTGTAAACCACAAAGACTCATTGTTTCCTAGAGGGAAAAAAGATATCTATCTCAAAGTAAAAACATACGGGGATAACGTAAAACGATGTAAAAATGTCTCAGAACTTCACGTAACAAATTGAAGGGATGATAGAGTGCATGAATAGAAACCAAAATCTCATTCAGATACAACAAAAATAACACACTGGAATAGTTGAATTTTTTTTAAACGATCAATTTTTCGAAAAAATCGAAAAATTATTTGAACGCAATTTAGAGGTTAGGGACATATATTTTCTTAATAAAATCAACAAAACTTCTGACTAAAATTTTTCAACTTCTTCCTTTGTTCATAGATTTTAATAAACTAGCCATGGTAAATATTCATTAGATTTACATGAGTGATACGTAAGTGTGTGTATTGCAGAACATGATTCTCGTGAAGCAGAAGAAAAGTAAGATGAGTCGCACAACAAGAGCATTGGACAAAAACTGGAATCGTTGTGAGAAAGCGTCACGTGCGTATTTCGTCAAAATTCTCAAGACTCGCTCGCCTTAACAGTAATATCTATGGATTTTTACATAATTCAAAAGAGTGTTTACTATATCAAGTGCAATAACTTTG
>NNCF01146521.1:0-13040 GCA_002313205.1 Laupala kohalensis | reverse complement strand
CTTTCACGTGTTGGAAGTATCGGCTTCACAAAAGAGGGACTTAGGAAGAAAGGAAACCTCGCGCTTGAAGGCGCCCAGGAAACAGTTATAGGTCGCATCCTCAAACTCCCGAAGCCGCCCACCAAATCACGGCCTTCCGCTTCTCCTTCGTAAGTCCTCACCGGGCAATCGCAGCCGGAGATCGAGGACGCGACTGTCGATATCCTCGAAATATCGCTTCGAGAGTGGGCTCTGACCAACGCCGAAGCACATCGACCAAGTGCCAGTCGCTTTCGTGGAGATGTGTTGCGCGCGTCGAGGGTTGGCTTTCGTGGGAGATTCGAGACAGAACAAAACAATCAGTATTCTGAAGTTGGCAGCATATTCTAATAACTTACTAAATCTTCGTTAGTCGTTTGATATGCTATTTTAAGAACAAAAGCTTTTTCAGCAACGTGGTTGGCATAAGAAAAGAAATGAGCATCTAGCATAATTCTAAAAAATTACAACAAAATAGTGAAATGACTAAAAACAACAAAATTAGTTTTTCTTTCTTTTTTACTTATTTCTATGTTTTGTTATTATATTTTAGTTATGTACTCATATGTTTATTTTATTTATATTTAGCTTGACGGTGGCATCTCCGTCGGTAAAAAGGCTTTTGTTTTTAAAATAATAAAACAACTTGATTGCATACTTCACTTGGTTATTAATCTACAACTGACAGTATTCTTTCTGGAATGTGTTTTTTTATTTAGATTTGGTATATTAGATGTTACATTTTTTATACAAACAGTGACATTTTCTCACTCGCTGACAGATTTTATGAAGCATTTGTCGACGTCGGAGAGAGCTGATTGATGGGTCTTGGAAATCGTCCCGTAAACGATTAGGGATGGAATTTTTCGTCGCGTCCTGGAGTTTTGACTCCGCTGCATTAAAAAAAATCTAGTTTTACTTTCGAAAACTTCAGTGTCCTCTTTTGATTTTTAAACAAATGCTGTCGTATGAATCACATCTTCTATTCAGAGTAATGGTTATTTTTGTATCAAATTCATTTTACCGTCATATTTATGTTAATTTTAAAAAAATCTTTCTTTTCACTTCTTTCTTCTTTATCATATCTGTTCTCGTAATCATACAGTTTGAGTTCATTCATATCTTGAAGAAACATAATAAAAACGCTTATACCATGACTTTCATGAAGTGAATGATCTCGGTATGAAAGGAATGTGCACGATTTCAATCGGATAACATGTAAGGAACATGTGAGGATAAGTTTATGTCGTTCCTTTCATTACCTTCCTTCATGAAACGTGATATTCTCTCTTGATAATAGCGGGAATTCTCGCAGTGCGCGTTCCATCTGTCATTTAGGTTCGAAATATGTCATTCCATTGCTGACATTAACTCGATAGAATGTGCGGAGATGAAGGAAGTAACGTGGTATAGTAGGGGTGAACGAACTTCGTTACGAAGAGCGTATTAGAGGTAATTCTTGCCTTATTTCCTATTTACACGCGCATACATTGCGTCGCTACACCCATAAACAGGAATATATTGGTGAACTCATGAAATGTTACATGTAAATGAATGAAATACAAATTGTTGAGAAACATTTAATAGAAAAAGTAAATATGTGTTTTCATGTATTTTTATTGCAATGTGGGTGCCTGAATACTTAGATATTTTTTATGAGTCATAATTTGAAAGCTGAGTAGGGCACACTCAAGATTGTTTATCTTGAAACATCAAAATATTGCGAGAATTATGCATCGGATCTAAAGAAACAAAACTGCCGATGCGTCTCGAAGGGGGTTATCCAATGATACCACTCTCGACCCCCAATGGGAAACTTAATCTTAAATGTGAACCCCCCCCCCCCCGCCCCATTTTTATAATGAACGTTGGAGGACAAATGAAATGGCACTATAAGAATTTTATATCATTGGATAATCTAAATTTTTCAATTTATTGTCACCTAAACCAGACTTTATTTATTTAGCACCGTAAATCGATAAGAAATGTTGTGTATAATAATAATAATAATTTATCAATCTGCAAGTGAGCAATACTCGGTGGCAGATAGAAGAAAGAGGCATAATAAAAGTATACATAATACAATAATAAGATCATCGCTCAAATATCTATATAATACACACACGTGATATAAAATGGTTAAAATAAATAGCACACAAGGTGACAACGAGAAAGAAATTAATTATCTAAATGAGACCCATGTGTGTGTATATTCACATACGTACACAAACACATTTTCGCCCACAAACAGATACAGACACACACTCATATGTACAAGCATGCTTCAATATACACACATATATCATTGCTCCTCCTATACCCTTAACGTAAAAGTGTTTGCTTTAATATAACTAAAAGAAACTAATAATTATAAAAAATGAAACCAAAACAAGATTACTGTGAACAATCATGCACATTTCACTACACACCACTACACTACAGTACTATTTACTCTGAGCATTTTCTCTACCCTTGGACTCCATTCCCTCACTACACTGCACTTCACATATGCTCCGGTTTCGAAAAAGCAAGATGGTTGCGGAAACCTTTTGTATCTTTTTCATAAGTTCATATGTGTTGCTGCAGGTGAGTTAATCCTGTCTACTGTGGTTCTATTCGCAAAGGAGTATTTACCAATAACTGTGTTATGTTTTCTACATTTTATTTTACGCTTGTGGTCGCCGCATCTAAACAGGTTGCTAAACAACATTGCCGTACGTAACACCACTTTCGAAATGCAGCGGAAACTTATTTCATGAATAAAAATTATTGGAGACACTTTATTTTGAATACAGCCAATGAGGGAATTGCAAATAGTTATGGATGGAAGATGGTAATTCAGGCAGTATGGTTTTGAATGTGCATTGAGTAGGTAACTGGATCACTGCTAGATTTTGAGGATAAATATTTTTGAACAGATTGGTATTTGATAATTATAATGTATTTCTTCTATGATATTTTTAAGGAGTATAATTAGAAAGGTGAGTGAGATTTACTTTAGATTTTTTCAACATGCGATTGTTGAAAAAATTACGACCCACGAAAACTTACGAAATACAAACAACAAAACTTTCACTCGTGTTTTTGTATCTAAGACCCGGTTTCACCAAATGGAACAATAACGATTTTCTTAAACGTGATTAGATAAAGTTAAACGCGACAACATTGTAACCGTTTCACCGTGCAAAAGTATCAACCTTTATGTTAATCGATGTCTCTGAAGAATTCTCAAGGTTGGTAATAGTTTTGCAGTGCATTATGAATAGACAATGACGAACGATGAACGCATATGATTGGTCATCAGTTCCACCAACAGACACCGCAGGCAACAGTGGGTCTGCCTCGTGCCATTGAAATATATTAAACCACGAGCAAACAAGCAAAATGAACGCCATATTGCATGCAGTACTGAAGAAAATCGCGATTAGCACCGGTAAACGAAGGGACCTGGAGCGTTTAAGCGTAAATCGTGATATAAGTAGTTAGTGGAACGCGGATTTCGATAATCATGATAAACTGTACTGGAAATCTCGTTTAAGACAATAAACAAACTTGATAAAACTAGGCGTAAGTCAACTTTTTCGTCTGCGCTACGCCTGTTGCTGTGTAGATTTCAATTTAGCGCAACCTGTCTAGAGCTCGCAAACTTAAACACAAGTGTGATAATTACGTGAGGAGAGTGTCTCCAGCGCGCATGTACGCTGTTTGAGGTTAAACTCCACCCTTTGAGCTTGGTCGAGCTTCGAGAACGAGACGGTGGCAAGAGAGATGGATATACACGGCCCTCGAACGAGGAACAGATCTCAAATAAGGTTACGACCGAAGGACAGATAAATGTAAGAAGTTGTTTAATTTATTTATTTATTTTTCGTGTTGCCTATTAAATACTCGGCAACTAACGTCCTCTTTTAAATGTTCAACATAACATAATTAATCTGTTGCCTGGAGGTGAGGTTCACCGCAATTTAAGAGATTTCTGTAACGTGTTCTTAAATAACGCTCACTTTACAGAAAACATACTTTTATTCGTATGACTTGCGTCATGACTCAAGCACACGTATGATACACCCATTGGAACACACTAGCCCAGTTGCGTACCCAGGTGGAGGTGGTGCGGTTCCCCCCGGCCTCCACCTCTGAGGGACCACCAGAAGGGTCAGTAAAAATCATATAAACATGTAAATTTGATCACAAATACATTCTATAACGTTTTTATTACAGTTAAATAAAGATTAGTTGAGTTAAATATTAAATAAATCTCGTGTTTTCGTCTGTGTTGTGATTTGCTAGTTCTTGAATAGTAGTCAAGTATCATCCTTTTCAAATAAATGAGTCAAGAAGCTATTCTTGATGTAATTAATTTATTTATTGCCAGTCGGTCTGGCTTGATTTTGATTGAGGGCTTGTACACAAGTGTGCCCAATGCTTTTACTTCGCAATCGTTCATACGATAATGGTAAGTGCACCCCGCGTTATTTTGGCTGTACATTCGGAAATATAACTTAAATCTATCGGCAACATCGGCCATATATTGAATTCACTTGCTCTTATAGTGCTATTATTTTCTTTCTGAATCGAACGCGTGGAACGAAATTTACCTTGTGTCATAGTTTGTTGTGTTAGTAACTTGTATTTTTTACAGCAAATAGTCGCTACTGTGACAACTTTTAATATTTATTCGAATATTACTTAAATTTGTAGAAGTTGGCGATTCTTGTTAGGTAGCAATAGGTGAATGGTCGGTGCAAGCTGTCAGTGTCGGAGTTTTATCTAAGAAAGTGCTGTTCTCGTGTCGTGATCATGTGGTTGGTGGCGCCTGGCGAAGGCAACGTTTGTGTGCTCTGGAAGAGAGGCGTGGGAACAGCGGGAATATTGCTGCTATCAATGCATACAATTCTCTCTCTCTCTCTCTACCTCTCTTTTTGTACTCTGTGTGGGAAGGCAACACGATGTCTGCACCTGCAGTATGCGTGCAATGGCGCAACGACCTAGAGACGTCTCGTATACTGATAATAAAAGCAATGAAGATGCGGTAACTAATTAGTGGGTGGCGGGTAACTGTATTAGAATGGAGGAATGATTTCGGTGATGATAATGCATAGGGCTGGGTTTCACCTAAATATATCATTTCCGTTTAGGAGGGTTAAATAAACTTTATTGTCCAAAAAGTAGTTTCAAACTGCGTATGACCACGTGGGAGGCAATAAAGTTACTCTTCGGAAACAAGCAAGAGACTATTCCATCAATTCCGATCAAGGGCCCAAAGACAGTTGCGAATTTAATATTTATAAAAGAAATTATTTAATAAATACGTACATTTATTATTCCAAGATAAATTGTAGATATTTGTGCAGTAAAAATTCGAGATTAGTAAAACAAAAAGTTCACAGTTCCCGTTCTTGCCAGTAGAAGACGCTTACTTACTCTCATCTTGATGTTTCTTCATGACATCACGCACTTGTTCCAATCTTGTCACACATTCTCTGAATGCTAGAAACTTCTCTTTCGTTTCAATGTGCTCAGGTGAATCACTTGTTTTAAACAGTCCAGTTAACTTCAGGGTTTTTAATGTACATAGCGCAGTCCCACAGCTGGAGATGTCGTGTTTCGTCATCATGTTCGCAAATGCAATCTCTCGTCGCTCTGAGCCGCCGCTCCACAAGATATGCATTGAAATTTCCGTGGCCAGTCGAATACTACTCTATTGTATAATACTCGTCTTAGCAGTTCTTACCCCGTCGACAGATAATTCGTAGAAAGACACTAGTGAAACGAGCAAATTGTCAATTAAAGACCTCCAACTCGCTTCCCCTTACGACGCCTCGCTCCTTCAGGCAGAGACTAAATTTGCACGCGGAAGGATTCCGTGTTGCAAACCAGGTGCGCTACTCTCACTGCCGCAATGTCCGTCTATTCATGGCGACCGTCGATGTGTAGCCTACTACTGCGTAGGTCACTAGCGAGTCAGCAGTCGTTCCAAAAAAAAGTTCCCCCACTCCCGNTGTAGCCTACTACTGCGTAGGTCACTAGCGAGTCAGCAGTCGTTCCAAAAAAAAGTTCCCCCACTCCCGCGACGAACCAGCTGCTACTCCTGCTACTAGCACTCCTCGCAGTCAGTCTATTGTCGTTTTCAATAATGGAAGAGTTTGAAGTAAAATATCTCGAGAGGGAATCAGTTGTTTATGTTGAAATAATAAATAATCAAAAATTTATTAATAAAAACGCAGTTTAAAAAATCGTACGGCCACTTGGAGGTCAATGAACTAATTTACTATTCTGAAGCAAGCAAGGGTCCATCCCATCAATTTCTGTCAAGTGCCCTATGGCAGAGGCGAATTTAGCTGTCCAATAATACAATTTCAAAATACAAATGGTTGAAATGTAAAAATTAATAACCACCGACATCAAGTATAACGGTGGTTATGTTGAGAAATATTTTTTAAGAATAATTATCAGTCCTTTCAGTCTTCCTTTTGAAAACCACAAATCAACATGTACCGGGCTCACATCACTAATATTACGTAGTTGTTATGCCAATCATACTTTTTATTTCAAAATGAGTACGCTTTTATTTCCTTCCCTTCGTCCAGTTGGCGCAGTTGGCTCGTGTGTGGGGAAGGGCAGGGATCTAACAGCATAGGAGACAGCTGACGAACATGTGCGCACACTCGGGGGAACTCGTCCCGATGGACGACGGCGCGTATTGGTCGGTTTGCGCTGGCTGTGATCGTGTCGTTGCCAGCCGCTCCGAATCGCCGATTGTGTTCGGTCGACGGGCACGCGTTATACCCTTCCAAAGCGAGTATTTATATCTCTTGAATTCTCTTGCGTTGCGTTTGGTGTTTTGAAGTGACGAGAGGTCATCGAAAAGTCGTCTCTTTGCTTTGGATTCGTTTTTTTTTTAATTTGTCGTATGGAGAACATAATGAAAGGGTTCATGTGCTATAAAAGAGAAAAGNTTTTAATTTGTCGTATGGAGAACATAATGAAAGGGTTCATGTGCTATAAAAGAGAAAAGTGCAATGACCCACATTGTGAGATGAAGATTGCGAGAGTCAATCTAATGGAAAAAGACATGCGTATTTCCGTCACGTGGACGTACATGCATAAAGCAAATACCTCTCATTCAAACTAATACATATATCCCACGTTTGCTCACATTTGCCTGCAATATTTAATAATGAAACATTACAAAAAGAAAAATATAAAATATATAAGTTAGGAATATGTTCAAAAATGCTCGTAGTTTATTATACTTTAAACATTTATAGACTCTTTGGAGTACACGTTAAATAATATTATCATATGTTGTACCTGTACGTAACTTTTTATGAGCAGTACTACATTTTCCTGTGTAGAGAATTTATCTCTTCCGTTTGAATAGGAAACGAATCACAGTAAAATGCTATGTGATGAATTTGAATTATGGTATTAAAGAATAGATCTAATTTAAAGTACTTGAAAGAAAACAATATATTCTTCTCCTATATCAAAACCTCGTTTATCATTCTTGCTATTCCCTATGATAAGAGTAAAATGTTAGCTAGGTGTTATATCGACAGTATAACAACAAATTTGTATTTAATAGAATACAAAAACGTTATTTAACAAATAGGTACGATTACCAAATATTTAAATTATTCGGAAAATAGAGTTCATAATTCGTTAAAATAGTATTAATATGACAACAGCCCCTGGGCTAGAATCTAGAGAGCCCTCTTATCTATTTCAAAACTGCGATAAAAAACTTTCTCGATCTCTCATTCGAAAAAAAAAATACAAAAAGCGTTGAACGACATTGACCATCATTAGGATAAAATATGACCGGATCCGACTGCGCACTTCAAAGGATACCGGTAATTCGAGAACCGTCTCTTCATTCCACCCGTTCCCATCCTCTTCTCACGGCGACTCGGGATCTTTTTATATCCTCCCTCTCTTCCGCCGTTTCCGGTGGCGGCCTAATTGTGTCGTCATAAACTCACGCTCCTTCGCAACATCCGGTATTTTGGTCTCCGGAGCCACTCGAGATTCTGAATCAACCGGACATTCCACTGTCAGGTATTTTCATGGATGATAAATTATAATAATAAATTTATTATAATAATAATTATATTGTCAAAAAAGCGGTAACAAACTGCGTATGACCACGTGGATGACTATAAATTAATTTACTCTCCGGAAGCAATCAAGGGACAATCTCATCAATTCCGATCGAGGGCCCTAAGACAGAGGCGGATTTAACATTTCAGCACACTCCTGAGATAATAATAATAATAATAATAATAATAATAATAATAGTTCACTACGTTACAATATTAAAAGAATACCAACAAATTTGTATTAATAAAACAAAACAAGCTACTTCACAAGTACATATTATTATCAAACTATAGATTATTGTTGAATTTTTTTAAATCGCAAATATGAAAATAACACTTCAGAATTGAATCAGAAAAAAGCTCGATTAGTCTTATTTGAATATAAAATTATTGCGGTCATTATTGTATAATTGGTGATATTCTACACATTTAATGTAAGAAAGATTAAAAAGACTTACGTTTCCCAATACTTCATGAATAATAATAGTAAATAATAAAATCCGTCTTGATCTTTATAATTTCAAGCACAGAATAATAGAAATTCACGCGTGGGATAATTAAGGAAAAAAAAATTCAGTATTAAAAGTAATGTGAAAGGGAGCACATGTCACAGAGTCAGAATATTTTCCCAGTAAAGAAAAATAACTTTTATTAAATTATGAAACTTTAAACATACTTTGGAAATTCAAGCTCGCTGTTATTCTAGAAAAATCCCGCAAAACAAGAAAAGAGGATAGAGATGATATTTATTTTAACAATATATAACTCATATTACTTACAAGAAATTTTCTCTTCAGTTTTCACAAGCCTTAAGTTTCGAGTTACACATAAATTATTGTGATACAATTTTACGTTTCTATTTAAACACTTATTCATGCAAATGAAGTTTTTTTTATCATTTAATCCTTGAAACGAGCTATAATTTTTTAAATAATTCGGAATGTACTGTACATCCTTATTTCTAATACGAGAAAGAACACAAGTATTACCTTTTTTTACATTTGTATAAGTTTTTCATTCGGAATCATGTTTTATTTCCTTAATCGGTGTGGTAAAGAATAAATATTCGCATGCGTTGGGCTTTTGTAAATTATATTTTCTTTCAAAATAATCTTCAATATAATCGTTTCTCATTTTCAAATATACTTATTTTATTAGATCATTGGAATATTCCTTTCGTTTTGCTACGTTTTCGAACTGCATTGATATTTACAGTATTAGAGGAAAGTAAATATTAAAACATATAATATTGTCGATTTTAGATCCACAATATTTTCAGTGTAGCGTTAAAATTCAACCAATCTGAATAATAATTAATTTTGTTACAAAAATAATTGTAAGGGAGATATTGCATAACTCAATTTTCGTATTCCTCATTTTTCTCTGTTTTCGTGTAAAACGTTTCGCTCAGTAGTTTTTTCGGAGAAATATATCTCTTCAACATTTATTTATATTATCGGGTGGAGATAGTAATTTTTTTTAAAAATATTAATATTACCAGGAGTGAAATGTCATATTATTACATTATGTAATTGAAACTGTTTCATGATCACATGTAGTGCTATTATTAATATCTTGAGTATTGGTCGATGGAGATTAAATACAAAATTGCAGCACACATCCTTATTACCTCCATTTTATAGCAAGTTCTGATGAATGTAATTATATTCGAAACGTTGGAGAGTTAATATTTTTTTTATATTCTGATCGGACGAATCATGAAATAAACTATATTAAATTAAATAAATACATAATTAAAAACTACGACCATAAAAAGTTCAAGTTTATTACATTATATAATGGACGGTAAATGTAATAGAATATTATTACATTATATAATTTTCAAACATCTTTTGACGGTTTAAATTTTTTTCCTTGAAATTACTTTCAAAATTAGATTTTATCGTGTACTGCAGGTGTTGCGAAAATACAAAAGTTGACACGTCCTTCCCACGAAGCGTTTCGAATTAATTGACACAGTATTTGAACCATAGTGAATGGATGGATGAAGTCCTCAATTTGAACGTGCTGGGGTGTTGCATACGACTCCTTTATATCGCATACAATTCATCTATCAAAGTTACCAGAGCACAGTAGACGCGAAATGTGACAAGTGATGCAAAATGCGGTTTCCAGTCGTTAATGTCCAGAGAATACTTTGTATTATAGTCATACACGAAATGCATGCGGTCCATGACGTGCCTCGAGTATTCCAGTTCATTAGCGTTTATTAAACCATGACATGAATAATGATTTAGAAATACGTGTTTAATGAGGTGTTCAAAATTCAGTATGTTCAACGTACTGCAGATTGTGATAGCTTTGAATGTGTGTTTCAAATTATGGGGGTATTCAATGGGAAACTAGAAGAGCAAATTATTTCTAGATAAAATTACGTTATAATTTCGATGTTCCATCTGTATATGTCAAGCAATGAAATTGAAGATTTATATATTAACTGATTCGTTTTTAGATTTAGTCTCAAAAACCATTACCGCATTGGAAATGCTAACATATTTTTTAAACGAATGTATTTTCATCAGTTTTTTTACACATTGAAAGTAAAAACGATAGCGGAAGATTTTACTGCTACTTCACAAAATTGTTAGTTTCTTTTTTGTTAATTTTTCATAATATCAAATATTTTTTACGAATTCGGAAATCAGGTTAATGTCTTACAAAAACTGCTGTTATAATTCTTGATGCCATTGATTTTATATTAATCTGTAGAGTTCATTTCAGTATGTAACTGTTCCTGTGAGAATAACTGATACGTGAGTAGTTTGTGACAGTCTGGGTTAGGGTATGTCATGGAGACTTTTTACTTATTTCATACGTCAACATTCAGACTTACAACTAGACCCATTTACCCTGCTTTTAAATCAGTTCCAAGATTTATCCTGGGGTAAAAGAATCTGGATGTCTGCCTGTGCCAAAACCAGTAAATTGCGGGACTCCACTCTTCGGGAACCCCTGGGAAGGGGATTGTATGAAACATTTCGACAGTTGTATTAGTTATACCACTCATTACGAATCCACTGTATCGCATGATATTAGGTTAGGTTTATACAATTTACATAGAACTCCACGTAAAAAGTATAGAAACAAGAAACTAGTGGTGCAAAACAAATTGCACATACTTTCTCATATACGTTTCTCCATATTTTAGTGAAATACACAATATTCGATAAAAAGATTTAACATATTTTATGATTTAAAAAATAGTTGTTCTGACGACTATCTATAATAGTCATGATAACACATTTTTGAGACCTTGTCTTGGACCATATTAAAAATATATCATTGATCATTGATGATGTCACCAATCTGTCAATTTATTCTAGAGGTATACCTGACGACTTTCGTCGGTGCTACAAGATTCTAGGTAGATAATAAAATATGTACTAATAATAATCCATAATAATACATAAATGCGTAACGTGAAAGCGTGTCTGCCTGTTTGCTATTTAATCACGACTAAACCAATGAATTGATCGTGTTGAAATTTAGCAAGGTTATAGTTAAGATGTTCAGGATGAACGTAGGCTAACTTTTATTTTGAAAGATCGTAAAAACAAAGATAGAAAATGATTTTGTCCATAAATGTCGATGGAAAAAGAGTTATATTCGCTTGTGCATCCTAAACTGTTCGAGATACGTGACAACTATGAGTGGCAATATTGTTTGCCGCAACGAGTTCTACAAAAAATACGCGACAGCGTATGTCTTTCTATAAAGGTTTTCCTACGTTATTGAAAAAAAAATATTAAAAATAGGAGTGTTAGAATACTTCAATTTAAGAAGGAAAAAAATCAATCAACATCAAATTTAGTTGTTTTTGTTTTGTTTTGTGCGTTTAACAAAGATTAAAAACATCTTTAAATCGTAAAATTTGGACGAATGGTTTAGATTTTTAAAGTGTTTTAATGAAATGGTGCAGCCGCGCAGGTCGAATTTTCGCTTCCGATGTAAGGATACAACGTCGGCAGCGGCTCCTGGCGAGTGAGTTTGTTGGACTAACAAGCAAAATAAAATTCAAGGCAACACCGGGTTATCCGCTTGTTAGATTATATAATGGACATTATTTATAGTAAAAGTATATTTATGTAGTGTAGGCGTTAATCGCGGGACCCATCTTATCCTATACTATTAAGCAAGCTATAAATGTATCTATGTACCTATGTATTTGTCAAAAGTTTTCTCGACAACGGCTCTAAAGATTTTAATAAAATTCACAGATTACATGTATTTTGGTATGAATTTGCGATATAANTATACACATCTAGATGTGTATAAGAGACAGATGTTAACACGTGTTAAACTATAGTTAGTGTCCTCCTATTGTTAGTGTCCGATGGTCCAGGGGTTAACGCACGAGCTTCATACACACAAGACCCGGGGTTTGAATTTCCCGGAAAGAAGATGAGCTTTTCTATTCATTTTTGTCGATCATATGATAAGTCTATTATACATTTATCCCTTTTTAATGTTTTTACTAGTAATAAAAAGCTGCTAAGTAACTAAAATGCAAATAAAACTGCTTAATTTTGCTGCTTAAATGCAAGAATTTTTCTTTCAGTTCATACGAGTTTCCATCTCTAATGTTCTTTCAATCATTAAGAATTTTTTTGTAACAATAAAACAAATAAGTTATATAATAGTTAAGAATCCGAAAACTCAGATCACCACCAACAGCGCACCAAGCTGATTGAACTGGCGTTTTTCGATACAGCAGACTTAAAATTTGTTCTTTAATTGAAAAAATGGTTCTTTAATAGTAAAAATAAAAATGTTAAACACGCGAGGAAAGTATAATGAGGCAGATCATGTTAACAAAAATAAATGAAAATATAACTTTCTCGGCGGTGAATCGAACTCGGAATTTGCCCATACGTATATGATACTTTGATTCCTATACTA
>NNCF01146370.1:2698-14738 GCA_002313205.1 Laupala kohalensis | reverse complement strand
CATGTTGAACAATAAGAGAACGGAGTCGCGTGCGAGATACCGATCGCGTTTCTCTCCCGTGTGACGTTTTGACGGCCGCCTGTCTTTTGCCTCGCGGGTCGCGACTTCGCCGTCCGGACGCGTAACTGCCTGCGTCCGTCGGTCCGGTGGGCACGTCGGCGTGTCATGCCGCGCCGCGGGCGTACAGGTTTCGCGAGGTTTTTGGTTGCAGGGCGGGTTCTCTTTTACGTAACGCCATCCCACTGCCGGCCGCAACATTCTCACTCACATCTGACGGGTTGCATTTTTATTGCGCTAAGGATAAATAGATGTCATGTGCGAAGTTTTTGGCGCTCCACTTCCACGCGAGTCTTGATAAATCTGCACGAAAATGTGGGATACTTTGCTACATGACTGCGCATTTGCATGTAAGCAGCTACCTTTATTCTCGTGGATACTATGATCTCGGATGGTATTTAATCAACAGAAAATTCTTTCTTTCCATCGAGAATACATGCTTTTATTATTTCGCTTTCGGAAAATTTCTACTTTTCAGAGCAGCAAAATATCTTCTCAGGTTATTTATATCGAAAGTGCTTTTTTTTTTGAAATTTCCGTAATTGAACCAACTTTGGCATCCACTCATTTGACATCGACTCGATTTTGACCCTAACGTTTGAAACAATTCAATTTAAACTTTTGTAAGTTATGTAGAATGAATGAAGTCAGGCACAGTTCTCGACTAACGACGTGTCTTCGTTGTATAACGTTTCAAAAAACCTATTCATATGATTTATTTGTAATTTTTTTGTGGGGCTTTAGGGTTCGTTAACGGCAAGAGCCCTTTATTTGTAATTAAACATACCTTTTTTCATTTATGTTTAAACATTTTGCTGGCAATTAAACACGTTAAGGGTCACCTG
This sequence comes from Laupala kohalensis, assembly GCA_002313205.1. Taxonomy (NCBI): domain Eukaryota; kingdom Metazoa; phylum Arthropoda; class Insecta; order Orthoptera; family Trigonidiidae; genus Laupala; species Laupala kohalensis. Next base: position 13,836 of record NNCF01146370.1, on the reverse strand, counting down.
TATTAATAAAAATGTAATCGACTTCTAGTATAATATATATGTAAGTACCCGTTGCATATTATTATTTTTTCTATGGAAGTATGGTTTTGTGAAATTGGCGTGCTATGTCTCGAGGCAATCTAGATCGCGTGGAATGGAAAGTAACGGCTTCACACACCTGAATAATTAAAGCTAAATTACAAAGCATAAACCCTGAAATTAAATCGAATTTTACTGTTCAATCATTTAAACTGTTATTGCATTCTTTTCGTTGCACTCCAAACTTGAGAATTTTTATTGGCTTTTTCTCCTTTTACACAAAATTGCTAGTCGAGATCTTACACCTCTTTTCTTGTTTTGAAAAGTCCAGTTAAGAGATATCTATCAAGATCTGTTTTTAGGTAGAACAGTTGGATGAAGTGAGTGAAATTTCGTGTATACGAGAATTATTTTTGTCTTATGTGTAGTCTCAAGAGATTTTTAGTTCTTTCCGGAAAACGTCTTTCAAAGAATAAATAGATTTCCTCATAATGGGTATCATACATTCCATGCGGAATGGTGCAAGGTGTGTGTTGATCCCATTGTGCCGTGTAATTCTAAAAGATATATATTGAAAATTCCTGCAAATAATTATCTTGGAAATATTGGGTTGTTTGCTATTTTTTTAAAAAAAAGTGGAATCTCATGTGGTGGTGTACAATTGAAAAGTTTCAAGGTGAAATAACTTGAAGGCATTTATTTCCTACTCATTGCTTGTACTGCTTAAGAAAGCTACTTCAAAATTAAAGAGCATTTTCTAACTAATAATTTTGTATAGGTTTAGTTGCTAAACATGGCTTTCTACACATTCATTCATTGTAGCTATGGATGTTTTGTTCTTGTCGCAAGTCGTGACGTTTCCCTCTGGTCAGGATTCCCAGCGCTGTGGCACGGCTCGTCGCGTCGGTAGACACTAGTGTCGCGTATTGGACAAGGTCGACGGGTGAGCATGGCCCTGGGCCAAGGTCGCGGCCTAATCGAGGGCTGGTGGCGGCGGGGAGTGGTGCCAAGTGGAAGGAGGATGCGGTTTCCCATCCTAAACACTGCTCATCGACCCTGCACCCTTTCCAAACAAACCGTCCCTCCTCCTGACTTTTCAAAACGGTACCTCGAGAAGCACGCGGAAGATGAAGCTCCAACCCCCGCGAGGAGGGCAGTATAATTAATGACTCGAAACAGAGATATGCATGGACTGATCGGTGTCGCAAAACCACTTGACAAAGTGAATTGTAATTTTGGCAGACAAAGAAATGTAAATTTTTCAGGGAAGTTGCAATGTTCTAACCTATATTCAAACCTGAAACGGATGTAGAAATTTTGGTAATTTCGTTGTGAATTTGCATTTAACTGTGTAGATTCTGTAGATCTGATTTGTCGCGTAAAGTGAAAGAATTTGCGTTGAAATATTAATGATCAACTTCGACATATCGACCTATCTTCATTGTCGCGTGTTTCAATATTTGCCTTGTATATTTCACATGTTGGCGAAGAAAATCTGGTTCTGAATTAAGACTGGTTGTGTGTTTTTGGGCTCTGGTGAAACGTTTTCGAAGCTCGAGTTACTTCCTGTTTTCCCAAGCAATGGATTCACGTTGGGCTATTCTTCTCGATGAGGTAACAGTGTCCATGAGGGGCCTTTCGCTTGTAATCCTAACCGATGAAACTTCATCTGGAAAGAAAACCAATACAATGCGCTCAAACAGTTCAGCGTGCTTCGATTTCTTAGCCGGCTTTTGTAGTCACGTGGTTCCGAACGTTTCCCATTTTATAAACGAGAAGGACATGCTAATGAGTGAAAGACTTGCCCAATCAATTTATAACATAAGGGATAAACTTATGAAGCTGAACGTAAACGTAGGAAGATGCCAATATCTCTTGCCATGGATGTAGAGAAGTTTTCACATTAAAAGATTGGTAATTCATGATGATCTTCCGGAGCACAATAGCTAACAAATTCCTACTTCCGAGATTTTGAGGAAATTTTCTGCCGATTTTTATTATTCTGTGACTTTTGAAAATTCTATTGATCGTGGTTGAGAATTTATTTGACCAGAATAAATAATGACATAACATTAGATCACATTACCGTAATTGAAATATCTGACGTATTTAGATGTTTTGACGATTATGAAATTTCTTGATGTTTTTAAAATAACATTTTTATTTAGGCCAATATAATTTCTTTTTTGAGTGGTGTTCAACTGTTCGCATTGTCATAAAAGTAAGAATTCCGTAGGCAGATTTCCTTCACTACCTCGTATTATTCGATACATTACCTTCTGAAACAATCAATAAATCTCTCATTAGATATTCCTTAAAATACACTTTACTTTGTTCGCCCAGATGGTCTCCAGTCAACCTTTAGATAGCAGTTGGAGGGATCACAGAAGAGTAAGATTGATTTGTGTATGTATGCTATGTAAGAATCGGTCACTGATCTTGAGATATTTTTCTTATCTATTACAAATAAAAATTCCGAGACATTTCTGAATTAAATGTATCTTGATCTATTGGGTTAGATAAATGCTCTCTATCTATCAATGCTATCACAAGAAGGGAGAGACACTGTTTCATTTCGAGCTTCAAGACTCCTTAATTGCCGAACGAAATTTCGAGTAACCCTATACTCAAGCGCGAAGGTGAAGCGACGGACCGGCAGTCACGACTCTCTCTTTTGATACACCGACCGCGGCGAAAGACTGACGTCCCACAGCGCAACAGAGAACAGGAAGAAACTCGGGCAGCACCGAATGTTCGCCAATTATTAGATACATTTCGGGACTCCCTGCCTCTCACCACCCCTCACCACCAACCTTCCCCCTGCCCACGCGCAATCCTCCCCTCGCCCCCCTGCCGTCAAGCACTCAACTCGTCCACTTATCTCAATCTGCGTTCGTGGAGAAAGTTCTTAACGATTGACACGAGGTCAAAATTAACAACGAAAAAACTTGCAGGTGGTTGTTCGAAAAGAAAAGATGAAGATTATTACGATACTAATAAATATTCGTAAAGACAAAAAATACAAGAGGAAAACTTTGCGTCGTGCAGGCGATTTCTAGTCATTAGGCGTAACAATTTCTGCACGTGTGCGAAGTAAAATAATGCATTTAAAGTGATTACTGTGTTATCATTGTAGATGAGCATGGGAGCACAGACGAAGGAAAATTTGAGTTATATCTTGGATAGCAGGAAATAATAGGAGCCTCTTGTAAATTGAAATAAACCGCAAAAAAGTTTGTGGCAATCAACCTGAAGTGAGAATTCGTAGTCAACATCTTGATATTAAGAGCATGTCGTTGGGAGTACTTAAAGTCTGCCCTGGAGATCTGAACGAAATATTGTTTTAATGAAGTTAAGATTCAAAATGGCCACATCCATTCAATATTCCTTCTTCTAACTTAACATTATCTGATTACGTTCATGAATTTGATTAACATAGTTTGTGTACTAATTAACTTCCCTTATAAAAATAGTACAATAAAAGAAGAAAGGACAGAACTTGCAGTAAAGCGATCGAACGAGCTTCTAATTTTTTATTTCTTTGTGTGATTTGCAAGATATAGTGCCTCTAGTACAGCTGCCTCCGACAATCGTGTTGCGGCACCGCCGGCATAAACAAGTCTTCACAACTCGCATGTGTCGCATTTACTCATATAATGCTTGTATATTGCATCTCTCTTGCGAGCAACCAGGTGGGGTGAAGGACGTAAGAATTGGCAGCGGCGGGTGACTGGGAGGGGTAGGAGTGACCAGCATCGCTCAGACCTTCCAAAAACCACGTCGTCCAGTGGCTAGTTCCTAAAACGTGACCGTGCTTAGGTCTTAACACAACTTCATACAGGTATGGGCTATTTTTAATTGTGGTCGACCTATCGCGTAACTCGAGGACCTGCAACGTCGCACCGGAGCACAGCAGGGAGGGGGGATTGAGGAGGCGGGGACGGACGGCTTGTAGTGGTTTCAAGGACACGATACGTGGGTCTAGTCGTAAAGCGGGATTCTCCGTCACTAAATGTTGGAACCACTTTTTAAAAAGCGATTTTATCACCGAGAATAGCCACTGGTCATCCGAGTCAATCGGATATACAAAAAATTACGAGTTTTCTTTGGTAGATGCACGGCTATAATTTGGTTGCGTGAAAAAGGGTATAATTACTCCACAAACATAATTAGTTTGGTATTGTGACAGGTTTATAATAAAAAAGATAAATTTTTACCTTCTGTTCTTGGTGTGATTTTATCATTGACAGGATGACTCCCAATCGAATTTAAAATTTCAGTCAAGAGTATATCTTAGCCTTATTATATGTACACTAGTTGGCAACGGAAATGTTCCATTAGCTTGATGCGAGTCGAGTAAAAAAATCTTTAATTCGCTCTTAAATAATCAATTAAGTGATCATAATTTTGAGCATTGGATTTGCATAACTCTATCTTCGATCTATACTTTGTGGAACTGGTCACATGCATCAAGTACACTCTAATATGAATGCCTGAACCGAAACTAAATGAAAAATAAAATAATATGTTTGGAAAATGTGTTACGAAATGAGAAATAGACCTATGGCTTATACTTAGCAAGATAAAAGTAAATTGTTTTGTATGTGCGTATTTCAGACTAAAATTCAAAGAGCAGTTATTCTAAACATTTTGTTCTCTCTCAAGCCTTCCGACTAACAATAAGAGAAACATGTTTCCTACAGATTAAGCTCTGTAGTCCCCATGTCTGCTTTTATTTTATTGAATTAAAAATGTTTCTTTATTTGAATGATTGAAGTGATCGTCGCCGCTTAATGAGATAGCGATTCTAAACGAAAATTACTTTATCCTAAAATTGGTTAGTGGTTAAATTTTTTTTTTTTTGGTTTCATTAGGCATAATTCGTATTTGATTGCGTGTTAAAGATGGTTTAAAATCACATATTTGATGGGAGTGGGTTGTATTAAAATGGTAGATTTCTTGTCTTTCGAAACTTGACAATGTTGATACTCATGATTTTGAAGAAAATTGCCTCACAAGAAACAGGCAAAAAACCAGATTAGATCGCATTTGTTGTTGATTGACTCAACTTTAATAACTTTCGTATGGTTCTAACTAGAAAACAAAAGATAATTTTGTGTGGACATACAATCCGTTAAATATTTTGTTTTCAAGAGCATATCAAGCAAACTTTTAGTATTTTATGAATATGATTTTAATCAAATCTACCGGATGATTCATAAGTATTTGAGCGATATCAAAAAGATATCTTTCTTTTTGGAAAATTATATATAGTCATTTATATATAGTCATTTCAAGTCACAAAACTTTTGAATCATCCTGTTTTCCCCGCTTTATTTTAGTTACCACTGCCGTTCGTGTGAGAAATGAAACCACCTTGAAAAGACGTCCGCTTTTTCCTTCATATTTACCCATCACTTATCTCTGGGAAGTCATTGCCACAATTTCCTCTCCGTAATAGTTTTCCTGTCGAACATGTCGTAAACTGTTCCGTTTTACTTCCATATTTATTACTTGAGTGGATCCATCAATAGATTCCTCTTTGTGAAAGGAATTTGGAAAATGCCCAGACTGCACGAATCACATGGAGATAAGTTTCCTAGACTCTCATGTTTTTTAGAATAACCTTCATTTCATTTCTCTTCAGGGTAGTCGTTCATTTTCTCTAATCTTCTTCTAATAAATTCTTTTACTTTCTCTAATACTCAATTTTTTTGCCGATTACTTTCTAGATTTATTAACCTGTGGCATACAAAATGGAGAATTTCTTGAGAAATTGCTACTTCATGATGGAATGAGTGAAAATAAAATACTTTATTATCATCCTTTCCTGTAATGTAATCTATGACTATGCGTGATATTTCGAAATATTTGTCTGTTTATTTACTTCAACATTTTTTTAATCATAAAAGCTTAAAGTTTCAACATTGAATTAGCTGAAGAAAGTTTATAGCTTTTGAGGATCAAATTCTTTGGTCTGTATCTCTTATTTTCTGGAAATACTTTTAGGAATCATCTTTAGACTTAATTTTATTGTTTGCAGAAAGTCCTTGAAAGTTCGAAGATAGGTATGCTTTGAAATAATGATGAAATGACCAGTAAAGGTGTTGAATCTGAGAAAAAGCTGTGGGAAATTAAATGTTCTATCCGGATCACAACAGAAAAAGGCCTCTTTTTGCAAAAAATATTTTTTTCTTTGTGCAGACGAAAATGCTGAAGGCAATGTTCGTTTGAACACAATGTGCAAAGAAAGAGAAAAAATAGATATTGTCACCTTAATTTGCGATTAAAAATAATAGTATTGTATCATATCTAAAATGAAAGTTTTGCTGCTTCTTCTGCTGCTGCACGGCATTGTTTCGAGAAAAACTTTGATTCCGCAACCAGTTGAGGTCAATAAAATTGAATTGTTTACTCATCCCTTCCGATGTTTTCATCTTTAATCGTACAAAACTACTTCCTCGGCAACGAAACTCTTTAGCGAGGCATAACGATGTGTATCGATAATTAATGCGCGTTCTGGAGTTGTCAGACGGTGAAGGATCACTTTGACGCACGGCTGATGCAGTCGATCGATTGAAGTCGTGATCCCAAACAAGAGACGCCCGCTTCTGGAGAAGAGCTGTCGACTTCCGACAGCGAGAAGCCCACGAACTCTCCTGTCATAGCTCGAATTAAGTCGTCAGCGCCCGATAAATATGCATACTTTGCCCATCGGGGTAGCGCAGGCAGTTATACACGCCATTAAGTATTTAATGTCTCGCTATTTCATCTTTGTAATGGCCATCTCATCATCCGGACAATTAAACCTGAACGAGTAGTCTGTGTTCGTAACCTATGCGAACACAATTTCGCTCCGGAACGATAATCTTTTGCTCTGTGGTTGGCGGAGGACTTGTTCTATCTCTATCATGCAAGCAAGTGCCAACAATTCAAATTCGCCATAAATACATAGGTTGTCTTAACGAATTAAGTCAGCAGAGTAAGTTCTGAATCGCCGTTAATACAAGGGTCATGGAATCAAAGGTTTGGAATTCGTTTAATTAGTGAGGACCGCCGATCATGTATATTGTGCCATTAATACTGAGATAGCAACACGAGATTTTATCGCGAGGTGTATCCGTTCTAAACTCAGTAAATAGCGTAACAGCTTTTTTCAACGAATGCTCCGAAATGTATCTATTGGTTTTAGGAGATGTATGCATTCTTGGATTAGAAAGGGAAATAAATTTATAGAAGTGTGCCATATCTTACGCCTGTTAATTTCCAAATCACTTCGTATTTTCTTGGAATGGAGTAATTTTTATGGAACGGTATGATATGGTTGGTAAGATCTTGAATCACGTTATATTTAAGGAGTTCTGGAACAGTGAGTTAAAACATTCCATTCCATCGACTTAAAAAAGTCATTTTCCAGTGTTCTCTTAGTTTCACCGTGAGAGATGTTACAGGCAATCAACTTCTTATTGGCCCTATATCTCACTTCAAATTTGCCAAAGGACATTGTTTTGGAAAACCAAGCAAGTTAACATTGATACCGGATAAGAATGTGTCATATGTAGATCGCTTCTATCTTACCATGATCTCTAGAAGTACATAAAAAAGTAGTAATAACCTACTGAGAGTTTTTTTCATTACACACAAATGTTACTAACGAGTATATTATTCTGTATGTGCAAAACCATTCAATGTACATAACAAATGTTACGCAAATAAACCAAACATTTTTAAATGTTCAATTTTGTCTTTGTTTTGTTGCTCCCCTTCCTCTAAATATCCTGAGAAAAAACATTTCCTGTCATGGTGGCTACTTAACTGCTGAGCTTATTTTTTCCCAAAATATGTAATATGGTTGTTATTCGAACATAGTACTGTGTAATGAACAATAAAACCTGACTCGAAGGGCTCCCTTAGTGTTGGTTTACGAATAGCTGCCCTTCCACCCTAGTTTGTTGGTTTGGGGTAATAGGTACGATCATATATTCTATTGTAGTATGTAGTAATATTGAACGACTCACTTTGGAAATAATCCTGGGGAAATTTAAATTTTATTCCTTAGAACAGCGCTGTCCAACTGGCGTACATTTTTCATAAATTTTTTCATCAAACATTGTGGGCACGACTTTGTTATAGATCTATGCTGTCAGAATAAATATTTGGTATGTCATGACCGGGGAGATAAAATAGAAAATTATGTTCGGAATGATCCCGTCATATATCACATAAAACAATTTATTATAAAACAATTTAAAAATAATTCTTAAAAGTAAATAAATAATTTAATTTTTCAACTAAAAATAATATAAATTTGTTCATGAGAATCCAAATACCGCGTTGCAATAATTATGACCCATTAGTTTTATTCGTCTGGCATCATTTTCCAAACCCCATGTCGGGCCGGGCCGATCGATAGAAAGTGCATAGAAAATGGTCCGCGGACAAGATATGTTGAACAACGTTAGATCATGATTTCTCCGAAAATATTTTGTGTCTTTTGATGTATTTTGTTTTGTATTCGAACTGAGTTTTGCTATCCCATAAGGTTTCAGTGGTGTTTTCTGAAGATTTTAGGACTCTTGATATCAACCACACATGCGCTGACACAAGTATACCACGATTAACCTGAGTCCTGGATTACTTTCGTGATATGGTTTCCCTAACGATAATAATAATGATACAAAATAAAATAACTTTATTTGGAGGTGAAGTTACAGCTTACGTCTTCTCTTCACTCATCTTCCAGTTGTATAACAGAACACATTGACATTTTTGTAGAAATTGTTGAACGTAGTACCTTACATACACCTTGGAAAATTGAAGAAAGAAGGTGGTAGGAGAAAAGAAATCATCCATCCATCACCATTCGCACATTTCTCTTTATGTCAGAGCAACTCTGAGAGTAAAAAGATTCTTAAACTATTGGTGAACGAGTTTTTCCCGAAATGCGATTACCAAGTTCGTTCCACAATTTGAACGCGTCGATGGAAAAATGAGAGAATTTATAGGTCCAGTAGTCCGGAATAACAGGAACAAATTTGGAAGATGAACGAGTATTTAAACCGTGTACGTTGGGTAGACATTGAAAAAGGAAATAGGGATAAGGTAGGGCATTATCATGAAGATTTATTATACCTGCTCCGTATGACCACGGCTTTTGAGGCTAATTGTAATGTTTATCAAGGAATAAGTTTGTGTTCGAGCATAGGGATTTTATTTTTTAATTTCTCCCGTGCATTTCCTTGCCATTCAAGACTTACGGGTAATTAGAAGCAAGTATTTCACTTTGATGCAAGCTTTGGTTTGCTTGGGGTATCAAAACTAAATGCATTGAACGCATTTCCGAAATGGACGGTCACCTCGCAATTATTTTCTGCAAGCATTCTGTAAATGAGTATTACACGTGATTTCTTTACGGCAAATCTTATAGAAATATATTACGGAACAGAAACTTTTTCATGGCAATTTCAATTGTATTCGATTTTGTCCTTCTTGACAATATATTATCAACGATTTATTTTACGTAGAATTTATTCAAATAAGACGCGGGATTGTAAATATTGAGGTGTAAAATACCATGCTCTCCGTATAGGAACATAAGGCGAAAGATCGTAGTAAATTACTTTCAAAGCCACTCTCAGAAACATTTCTTCCCTGGCTAGAATTGATATTCTTTGCGCGCCCGATGTTCCCACCTGGATCGTTCTCGAAGCTAATTCGTCGCGATTGGATCGTGTTTCCCCAAACACCCGTAATTGCCTGTTAATTTGTGAAACTTTGTGTGAATAAATTGGTAGAGTATATTGCTCCCGTGGAGAAGGAATACGCATGAGATTTCACTTTAAAAATAGAGCAGTCTTCAGTTGATTGTAGGATTACAAAAAGGGACGGTGTACTTGCGTGCGTAGAATGATTACAGACGAGGTAATTTGACGTCAGTGGGTTTAGGGTTGTACTTCCAAATACGAGATTTCAGAAGATTTGTTTGCAGAGTGCTCCGTGACAAAAGTGCTAGGACTCGCGAACTGCCTCGACGTTCATGACAAAGAAAGTGCATTCCGATTGATTGCGTGGTACGGTCCTAAAACTTCAACGAAATTACTTGGATTGATGGAGAAGAATTAATGCATGATTTGTGATCAAAATTGGTCCTTGTAGTTTTTTAAATCCTAACAAACGAAACATTTTGAGGTCAGAGAGGAAATTTTTTTGTGCACTTTCTGAATTAATGGAAAACGTACATAACACATCTTGAGTATATTACCATGACATTCATTTCATCTTGTACTTAAAAAAATTGGAGAAGGTACAGAATAACAATAAGAATTATTGTTATAATCGCGACTAATGGACCAGACATTGTAGTGTGTGATAGAATGAAGAAGATATGCCTTTAAATTAATGAGGCAATGCCAAATGACCTGCACACATTTTGCGGAAGGGTTTTATAGAGCCCACAGGTAACCTGTTCCTTTGGAACCTTGTTGCGATCTGTCATGAGAATGGCAAAAACTTGTAATAATGAAAATAAATATAAATTTCCGGAGAGTCTTTACAACAAAGGGCGGAAAATTACTTGGCTCCACGACCTAGAGAAGAGAAAGACAATTCAGACTCATCTTACTCATCCCCGATTTGCCGCGTGGGAAACGTGAAGAGCAGGAAACATGATCAAAGATCCTCTAGTCATGCAATTCATCTTAAAGAGCCGAGCATTTACGGCAATCTCTAATTGATTGCCCTGTCACTGCTACGACAAGCACGTGTTGCGTCTGTTCATTAAGGTATCCCGCGCACTCAGACTCAAGGCGTGTTACAGTGTCATATTTGAATATTTTGTGTGGTCAAAATTTACAAAACTGGTTCTTTTCTTAATGTTATGAAGTGTTCTAAGTTATAGCAGAGAAAAAAATCAATATTATATTTCCTATATAAGATCAATCTTATATTTGATATTTATAGTAGGACTAGCTGAATACCCGGCTTTGCACGGGTTAGGGAGAAACAATAATATAAATATACTACATAAATAAAAACAACAAATTATAAAGCACAATAATACACTACTTCATACAAATTTAAGAATCTTCTTTATTTAACACCTGTTTATAAACTACATTTTT
>NNCF01146335.1:0-38455 GCA_002313205.1 Laupala kohalensis | reverse complement strand
ACTCTCCTTTCTCCCGTTGTCATCGACATATATGGTCAAAAACATTCTCTAACTTTCTTTTTACGCATTTTTACAATAAAAGTTAGTTTATCAATAGGCAATGTTTTATAAAAATGATGTATCTATGTTAATTAATCTTCACTGATAATAACAAACAAACGAAATGAGTTATTAGCAGACAATTTCTTATCGACTGACTAGTCACCGTTGACTGACTCACTAGCAGTGAGCTACCTCCCCTGACGATGTCTTGCATTCGAGATGAAACGTAGTGTTGTATGTACGTTTTACATGATTTTATATTATTTGTATTCTAAATAGTGACATGAAATCATTTTAATCTTTATTCGATAATAAATTGTCTGCTAAACCTTCTGGTTGTTTGTTTACATGATCGCTATTCAGAAGATATGAAACATCAAGCAATATCATTAATCTTTGATGATGTTTCTAAATGTGTCAACAATACTTGATTACACACAAATGGCAAAAGAGATATTAATATCGGAACAACACAAGAATATATAACCCAAACACCAATCGACAGAACCAGAATATCAAAACAAAAATAAAATGTTTTTTAACTCACAGTTGTCCGCCGCTAATGTAGTCTAGTGACTGAGACACGAAGCTGTGCGATAGCTGAGTGACATTTTATGAGGCATCAAAACGGGGCTCGTACCTATGAGAATTATAAAAATAATATCCCTTTCCTCTTTGACTTGCCCATTTTAGATGAAAACAGGGACATAGTATTAAGTGACATCATATTGTGGTACCTGGAACACGAAGTGTTGCCGCTGTAAGTGAAAAACTGGAAGCTGAAAGAAAAATGCGTAGGACTCCTCGTCTGTCTGTTACATGTCACGTAATTGGTGGTCGTGAGAGAGAGAGATGGGTCTGAGAAAGATCTTAAGTACACCTTGAATTTTAAAAGGGAGATAATTAATAAAAACAAATAACTACCTTGTGCGAATTCGAGGGCGGTAGGTGACCATAGGTTGGTTGTTCAACTAGACTTTTATCAAGTTTCACTCTCGTTCCATTCTCGTTTCCATCATTACATGCCACTAGATGGACATATTATATTTCTATTACAAATACAATTAATGAATTGTTAAGAACACCGTTACAAACTGCGTTTGATCACGTGGAGGACAATAAACTAATTTACTCTCCGGAAGCAGGAGAACAGCTTGGCTTAATGGGGTTCGATTCCCGGTGGGTTGTGGGATTTCTCATCACACCTCACCATCCAGACTGACTCCCAGGTCCACTCAGCCTGCCGTAAAATAAATGTCGGGTCTATCCTGGGGGTCAAATCGATCGGAGCGATTTACTGGTCACACTACTTCCTAGTACCGAGACTTGGAAATAGCGGAGCTGTACCCTCCGTTAACTACAGTGGCACCTTCGGGACTAAAGAAATCACAGTTTGACTTTTTATTTATTTCCCAGAAGCTAGAAAAGACACAAAAATATAATTTTCCCTCCATAATCCTATAATCATAGATTTTCGGAAAAATAAAAATTGAATATTTCTTCGTTATTGTAGTTATTTCGCGGTTAAGTTTAATGAATTTAGATTTAATTAAAAAATTGGATTTTGAGATCGTATTAATTAAGTATTTTATCGTCAATTTGTATTTTATTCATGAGATACTATGAAACAGAATGGTTTCTGTCTATTCAAAATAAAATGAAAGACCAACATCAACTAATTCTCATAATAAAAGGTATTAAACGTATTTCCAAGTGCAATTTAGTTTAGTATTGTTGTTTGTTTTGTGTATTGTTTAAAAAAATAATGAAATGTGAAAAAAAGAAATTTGTATTGAACCTTTTTCTTACAAAAAACAATAGGACACGTGGAAATTTACTGTGTGATACAAACAACCGGTAGTTTTTCTTTTTTTGTATTTTACTGACACTGCGGCGAATTAACTTTCGTTACTTGAATCACCACACGAAAATGATTGTAGGTTCTTGGATCCTATTCACTATTTTAATAGGGGATAATTGAGTTAAGAATTGTTTAAAATTAAGTTTAACTAGTATCAATAACATGAAAAGAAATTACGTAGTGTAATACATGAGTGGCGTTAGTATCCATAACTCCGAATATAAAATATAAGTTAGTATAATTATCACTAACCAGAATGCAAACTTATTGTGAATTATATTTCATATAAATGAAAATAAGTAATTTACCATCAAATATCAAATTCAACAATCAAATATGACTAAATAACAAGAATGTTCTCTCAAAATAAGACTATTTTTCGACCTCGGTGGTTTATACGCAGTACCTTCCAGGAACCTGGTTATACCTTCCTGGTGCGGTGAGACGAGCTTTCACAGCGCTGAGGTTTATTGAAAAGTGTGCTACTGAACTGCATTTCATCATTCTACCCGGTTGGATTTTTGCAGGTAAAATATGCGTCATTTAATGTCTAAGACCTTTTCCATGTATTAACATAGTTGAACGTATTAACGTATTTCCTTTGTGCGAGTAAATGCTTTGATTCACCGCGACAAAAACCATATGTGCATACTTGTATGTTGCCTTAGGGAAAAAACTTTCTATTTAGATCTAATGCAATTAACTTTCAAAACACCTATGTATCCAAAGCAGAAGGAAGCTTGAATGTTATTACAGTGGTACGAATGATTTAGACGAATAGGATTTTACGTAGACTTCCTACAATTTTTTCATTCAAATCATTTCTACGTGCTTCTTGATAAAATTAACACACAATCCCTTTCCTGTAATTTTTTTATCAGTTTTATCCTTTGAAGGTTTCGATATATTGGGTGACCGGAAGTATGTTTATGGTACAATAACGAACCACGGACAAAATGTACCACTTACGAGACTCGTAACCTTCGAAGTGTTTCTTTGAAATCCCCAAATATTAATGGTTGGTAAAAGCGTAATATTTAAATAATCAAACGTTAAAATACGATTTAGATTTGTGGGTTTATTGAATTGGGAAATAACTGAAATGAATAAACAAGTGTTTATTGACAATTTTTATTAATGTGTTTATGATATATTATGATTATGGTATATGATGATTATGTGTATATGATATTTTCTGCGTATTTCCACTGTGTTTTAAATATTGAAATAAATCAAGAAAAGACAATTGGTAATTACATCAAGAATGGTGTATTTTCTTATAATACCCAGTTTTAGACTGTTAATATAAATTTTTTTATCATTCCTTAAAATAGTGGGGGAGGGCGACTTCCCCCCCCCCTACCGCCCCCCTAATCGCCACCACAGGATAAATTAAGAATATTTCTCACATAAATTTCTTTCATTACAATTTATGAGAAGTTCAGCCGGGGCGCAGCTTAAAATATGTATATAAAATAAAAATAATGTATATAAAATAAAAATTAAAAAGAAACTTAAATAGTTGAAGAAACAGTTTCGGGTAGCGTCTTCATCAGTTTATCATCGTGACAGTTGAAGTTGCGCACCGAAACTGTTTCTTCAAATACGACAGTTTCTTTTAAGTGTTTTATTTTGTATTTTTCATTAACTATAAAACATTTTAATTTATAGAAGACAGTAGTGTCGCTCTTTTCGAGATTTCTGTAATATAAAATATATTATTTAGAAAATGTTGCCTTTAGAATTTGATCTTTATTCATACAAAACAAAATATAAATACAATAAATAAACAACTTTAACCAAAATGAATTTCTATTTTGAAACAATAGAATAAAATGAACACAAAGTCCATAATTGACTGCAGTTTTCGATATTTCATTGAATACTATTTTCCTTAATTCGGCCTTGTAGTTCTGTGAAACCTACATTCAAGACAGAATTGACTCCTTGTTAAAATAATCTGTATTTTCACTTATTTTACGGGTATTGTAAGCAATCATAGAATTACTGGGGACTGTAAAAATAGTTAATTGACTCTTTTTTTTATTACGTTACCACTTCCCTAACTTTACACAATGTAATGGCATTTCCATTGAGCCAATAACTTCATATAATATGGTCTCGGAAAATGGACAATGAGATCTTTGATATAAATTTGATAAATTCGATATAAGACTGGAAATATTTGTTGAGCGTGGTTACCCAAAATCCGAATCATACTTTAAAAAGTATTTGCAAAAATATTCCAGCGAACCGTTTTGGCTAAGAGCAAGGGTCACTACAATGACGTCGGGTCGAAGGGAGTGGTTCTCGGAACTGTTGTTGACAGCGGCACATGAGTCCCCCGATGCGGCTGATCCGATCTTGGTATTCCGTCTTCCCCGGATAGGGAGCCAACCAACGTGCCACCGTCACCGGTGCTGTGAAAGACACATTGCACCAATTGAATTGACACATTGCACTGAGAGAAGTAATTTTTACCCCAGAAAAGTTTGATATGAAAAAAAAAACAATAAAGAAAAACGTCGTGATTTGTTTAGCAGACAGTTTCATTTTGATATAAATTAATAAAATAAAATACTCGTCACAATTTCCAATTAAAAATGTAATCCGCGAGCGAAGAACTTACACACCTGAAGAAGTCTCACATTAGAGACGAACCGTAGTGTTCTTTTGCATGTTTAGAATCCAAATAGTTTTTATGAAATTGTTGTTTTAGTAATTTGTGAATTAATAAAATTATTGTGAATTGAAGTGAATTCTATTAATTTGAATCAAAATTAAACTTCTTCCTGGCGTTCACCCGCTGGTGCAGGTTCCGCTTTTCTAGTCATTAGTCACCATTTTGTCCGGTCTTCTGCGTCGGCGGGTTTTAAGCCTACGATTTTTAAGTCACCATTTATTGTGTCTTCTGCCAACGCTTCTTCGGTCGTCCTCTTGGACGTAGGCCTTCAACATCAAGATGTAGGACAGAGTTGGCAACAGTACCAGGCGCTGCACGCAGGGAATGGCCATACCATCTGAGCCGTTTCTCTCATTATTTCCACAATTGAACCTACACCCATATGCTCTCGAATTGTGTCGTTTCTAACATGGTCAATAAGGGAGATATCCATAGTCAAACGGACCATTCTCATTTCCATGGCGTGTAGTTGACGTTCAGAAATTTTGTCGGATGGTCGACATTCGGCTCCGTACAGCGCAACTGGCCGTACCACTGTTCGATAGATCTTGGATTTGAGATGAAGTGGCATTCTTTTGTCACAAATTACACCGGTGACCTCCTTCCACCGCAACCAGGTTGCGTTTACCCTGGCTCTTACTTCATCTGAAATTGCCATCGCTCTGCAGGCGAGACCCAAGATACTTGAAGCATGCTGTCTTGACTAAATTTTCTCCAGCGACTTGGATGGTGGCGCCGTCTCTTGGGTTTAACTCTGGATATTCCGTCTTTCTCACGTTCAGGCGTAGGCCATACTGGGAGAGTCGGTTAGTCCAGTCTTCAACTTGACGTTGGAATTTTTCTCGGGTGACATCTGCTACCATTACATCATCTGCATATAGAAGAGTCCAAGGAACGTTCCGTTGCAGGTCACGAGTGATAGTGTCCATGACAAGCACAAAAAGGGATGGTGACTGATGAACCCTGGTGGACGCCGACATTTATAGAGATGTTTGCCGAGGTGCCGGTCGCACAACGTACTCTACTGCTGGTGTTCGTATATAACATCTTGACGACAAATGACTCTGGCACACCATGTTCGCGGAGCGCGAACCAAATCAACTCGTGTCGAATACCGTCGAAGGTCAAGAAAGGCAATATGCAGCGGTTTTCTCTTCTCACGATGCTTCTCCACGAGCTGCAAAGATGGCGTCAGTAGTTCCAGCCTCTTTGACAAATCCACATTGGTTGGACTTGATTTTTGTGATTTCACGTAGGCGTCGATCAAAGATCTTCATTGTATGTGAGAGAAGACGTACTGGGCGATAATTAGAGCATTCTGCTGGGTCTCCTTTATTCTTGAAAATCGGCTTCTACTGTCACCAATGGTATATGTTATGAGGTGACTGATGCGCTTCTTAAAGAAAGTGTTGCCTATGATAAGGTTGTTTGCTTCCGCGAAATCAAGGACTCGGCAACCGTCATCCTTTCTTCTACCGTAGTCATTTCCGCCATCACAACTATAAACAGTCTTATTACGGCCGACATATCCATTTAAGTCACCACATATGAGTAAGAAGTCTTCCTCTTGGCACAACAGAGCAAGGTTTTGGAGTTCTTGCCAAAACTGATCTTTCTTACTCTCATCACAGTGGGATTGTGGAGCATAGGCACTGATGATGTGTAGGCGACAAGATGACACATCTATGACGACGGTCATGAGGCAGTCTGAATGTCGAATGACCTCGGCTACTTGAGTTGGCACAAACAACAACGGCAACTCCATTTCGGTTGCTTGTTCCATGGTATATTAGCTTGTATCCCTCTCCTATTTCGCGAGATTTCTGTCCTCTCCAACGAGTTTCTTGAATACAAGCAATGTCCACATCCCGTCTTTAGAGCATATCCGCCAGTTCATGGCTTCGTCCCGTAAGAGTTCCCATGTTCAGCGTAGCGACTCGTAGTGGTGCTTCTTTACACTGGGCTAGTGTCTTTAACTGATTCCACCCTTGAACCAGTAGCCCTCGTCCATTTGGCACGGCGGTCGGGCGAGGCCGACACGCGTCGCTTCTGGGGGACGCCCTAGCATTTACCGGTACAGAAGAGATTGAATCAAAATTAAACTGTCTGCTTAAAAACTCACTTCGTTTTCCTATAATAGTTATATGCCGAAGAGCAGACTAAAAACATCAACAACTATATATGATAAAAGATATGATTATTCCCGATTCCATCATTATAAGGAAAACATAACAAATTTACTTAAAAGAATACCGCATGTGAAGTTTCGACCGGGGATGCTTAGTTATGGAAATATAATTATTACGAGTATTAATATTTTTCAACTATCGCTGTCCTTTATTTAATCA
The DNA here is from genome assembly GCA_002313205.1 of Laupala kohalensis. Classification (NCBI taxonomy): domain Eukaryota; kingdom Metazoa; phylum Arthropoda; class Insecta; order Orthoptera; family Trigonidiidae; genus Laupala; species Laupala kohalensis. The sequence continues at coordinate 31,521 of NNCF01146335.1, read as the reverse complement.
ACATCAATAAATAAATTAAATTTGCGACTGTTTATGAACGATTAAGATATATTATTGTGAGTTACAAACACACAACGTGATTTGAGTCATCCATAACAAGTTCCCAAGATGTAATTTGTTTGTTAACATTTTTCCCTACCACGTTAAAAAGTTTTAATTCGTGTGGTCTTGAAGCAGTTACACGACACATAATGTCCAAACCAAGGCAAGTGAACCATTATTTTGCAAGTTAGTAATGTGTTTTTCAGAGAGATAAGTATGGTCATTCTTATCGCTACAGTACGGTCTTGTTTTAAGTTTTATTTCCTCTATCAAGATTTCTTTCTCATCCAACTAGTCAATGTAAACAAGGTCGTACTGTATATTGACAATTGTGTACGACGCCGTTGACCTGGACCACGGTGTAAGGGGGAGAATAGGACCGAAGTCCACTTGATTCTCGGCTTCGCTATATTTGATTATGTTGGCATAATACCAGTAAGTGCCGATTGAGATTTTCCAATTGTCGTACGAGTAGAATAATTGATAATCGTTTCATATGGCTTTCAAAAGCCATACATAAAAATGTTGATGTTATTGATAATTAGAAACAATAAAAAACATTTGAGGAGTACTAGTTTTGCACAATATATTGAAACAATTTTAATGAAAGTAATATACGGTCACCTCTTTTTGGCGTGACAAATCGGGGGATCGCTCTTCTACCTGGTTGTTGCCAGAGGAACAATACGAAAATAACCACAGCAGAGACTGGCGTACGGCTCGCCTCCCTCTCTTCCACTACGACTTGTCTAAACTCGTTCATCGATCAATCTTTGTACTCGATGTATCGAAGATTTACATTTCCACGCTTGTTGCTACTCACTTCGTATCATGCAGAGTGGGCGAGCAGGGTCGATGGTGGGACGAATGTGCACCGGATGTCGGAAAGAACAAGGGTCTCGGAAGCCATTGCCGACGCCAGGCCTCGCAGGAGGGATGGGCACGCCTACCGGCGAGTCTACGGCCGTCTTCAGAGGGGTATACGTTACCAATGGCACACCTGCACACCCCAATACACGAATATTCTCAGGAATGGATTTGCAACTGGACCAACAAGACTGGGGATCTTAAAGTATTATAACCGTTTTGACAACTATTCACAAAACTTGGAAATATTCACCAAAAAAGTATTAAACAAATAATAATTCACAGTATCGAATTTAGCTGTTGGATGTGGGAATTTACGAATATTTTGAAAATTTAAAACACGAATGCAAATTTACATTTTTGACGAGGTCACATAACATTCAGTAACATAATACGGCTGACGTTTCCGAGAGAACAGATTTTTTGCCGTTTCTGTTGAATTATTCTTTAAAATGCCGCGTAATGTATGAAAATCTTTACGCTAATTTTCTATGGTTAAGTTGTTTTTAGGTATGTTACGCCCCACTTGGGTCGGGATTACAAAAACCATAAACCCGCACACGTTTCACCAGTTTCACCGTACTAATTTAAAGGCAAATAGTTCAAAATATTGCGACGCAAGAATATAAAAATTAATCGGCACCGTATAGAGAATGGTTCAGAGTATGATTTAAAGCGTTTTGGGGGATTTCTTTAACCTAGCCGCTCTGACATAAGTGTTAGAATGGGTGCAACGACCTACGGCATAAAGTTACGGTCCAGGGTCACTTTCCATCCTGATGTTGAGGCACTAAGCTTATCTTCTGAGTCACTGCACCCAAATCGCACTATAAAGCTTTCCAATATAGTTCTTTGACTTCTTAATATATGACTACAATAGGGCAAGATTCTTATCATTGAAAGTGTCTGCAAATATTGATTTCGCAAAATTGGTAGCGATGTCACGTGGGGACCCAGACGCATTTCGAGGTAACCTACTAAAAAAGATACAATGTTTGTCTAAAAAAATCGACGGAAACAGAGATATTACTGTATTACGTACTGAATTGAGGAATAGCTCGAGCCAAAATAAATATAGAGCCCAAAAAAGACAACTCAACTTAATACAATAACAATGCGGATAATAGTTCAATAATATTCGTAAAATAGGACGATCGCTTATAGCAGAGCAAAAGGTCGGAAAATTAAAAAAATCATTTTAATTTTTTTGCGAGTAAGTTTACCTGCGCACAAATAATCCGCCATGTAGAGACTCTTGAAGCGTTGATCCTCGCCATCACAACGATGATCCATGATCTTGTTGTTCAGATAAGTCATCTGAAAAGAAATAATCCTTAAAGTTCAACTTATCTCACACTCCGTCACGTATGGTGAATGAGATGATGGCAGATGCTTGTACCGGAAGCTCTTCTCGGCTTATCTCCACCAGATGGATGATACAAGAATGACTTGAAAGGTATATAAGACATATATTTGTTAATCTGTAAGTGAGCACTGATTGGTGGCAGAAAATAAACCATTAAAGGAGGGATAAACATAATAACATACAGACAAATTAAAAGAAAATATTCCTACGCCTAAACATCTGAAAGAACATAGCACACAACAGAAAAGGAGCTTACTACAGATTGAAACAACGAGAAAAGATAGAACATTAAAATAGATAATTCATTACATACAAACCGAAATGTATTTACATAGATCAAGAACACTATTTCACATACATACACCAACACAGTTACACGTACATATATACTTTACACAAATGTATACTTATATTTGTGTTCCCCCTCGAACTTTAACATAATGGTAGATACTACAAAATAATGGGGAAGAAATACAACGAACATAGGTTTGGACTAAATAAGTATTAGATTATGAATGTAGTAGGAAGGAAATCAGGGGAAACTAGAGAAAATTTAGAAATCCTATCGCCGGAATACTATCAGTCACTGGTGGTGTAATACGATCTTAAGTAATTAAAAACTTATCCAGTACCTCTTTGCGCAGGCCACACAAGTCTGCGAGCATATTGCACTCTTTGTTTGCGAGTGCGGCATAGCGGTCTTCGAGAGGACGCCGAGTGTGGTTGTCGCAAGGGCAGTCCACTTCCAAGGGACGGAACATGTAGTAGCCGGGCGCTTTGGTGGCCAACGCCGGCTGTGCAGGCCTGCACAAGTGCGCCAAAAGTGTTATGAGCTGAAACAAGTACAGAACGAGGGCGAGAACGAACAGGGACAGCGGGGTGAACTAGGAATGATACAACACGGTTATCTGCATTCTCAGTGGCGGATCTATGGGGTGATCGCTCCCCACCCCCACCCCAGGATTTGACTAGACTAAAATACACAAATCATTAATTTTTTTTTCATTTGATATACAATATCTACAACCCTGTTCTTTGTTAATGTCACAGGGATTTACATTACTTGTCACTACTTATTCTTTCCATTGCATTTCGTCCTGTATGGTAAAACCTTTTTATATGCAGCGCAATGTTATTGTATACGGAAGGGTAATTCAAAATAATCACGCAAATGCAAGTACAAGACTGAAAACAAAATAAATTCTTCCACTGCCATAAGTGTATTTTATTTCCACTATTAATTACTACTATTAACTGGTGATTCCTTGGGAGACGAAATTATTGGGAGGGGGGCGAGAAGTTGACAAAGTGGTCAGTCACAGTTTTAGAGTTCAATTTGAACGAGTATTCATGAAGTGAAAGATGAATAGAATCTTTTCTTTTGTGATAAATAGAGATGAACGCAACTGGGCATCCATAAATTACTTAACGATATCACAAACCACCCCTCCCCTGAGGTACTTGCATGAATTATGAACGGCCACAATATGTTGGTCAATCTAGAGAGAGACAAGTCTCATCTATCTACCACTTAGACATTAAATACTAAAATTATGATCGTCTGTGCCTTGGAAGGGCCAGGCAAGCATTTGTGGTGCATCACGTGAAACAAGCATTTTCTGCTTACATTAGTGTACTTGAATCACGCGCCACTTTGACGGAAACATGGTGGATCTCGGTGGTGGGGAATGACCGGCCACACTTTCTCTAGACGCACTCTGGTATCCACTGCATGGCAGCACGCTCTCTTGGGTAACATATAAACTATCGACTAAATCATCTAAAATACTCAGGCAACGATCTTGGTGACCTCCAAAAGTTGTTTATGGAAACACCCGTTTAATGTCACTTTGTTCCTCTGATACTAATATCATTGATTTACTTCATTAATGATTATTATTAATTTTTTTCTCCCTATGAAATCCTTGGCTGTTGGTTGTTGAAACCTCGAAATGCTGATAAACTGTCAATACAAAAAGAACTTTCAGTTGTTATTATAATAATGATTAAACATTAGAACGGTCACGCAAATAATAACTGGTAAAAAAAATGATGACTGGTAATCAATACTTGCAGCTGTACTAACATTATTGTTCTTGAATGTTCATTAAGTTATAATATGAAACATTTTACTTAGTTATAAATAGTTAAGTAAAAACCAACAAAGACACTTTTTTTTATTTTACGAGATGTTTTCCACATTCTTCATTACGTGTTTTCCCTTTACTTTTCAATATTTATCCGATTCTTCTGTTATTCCTAACAAAGAAAAGTAAGGGCTGTGGCATAACGTTCGTAGGGCGCAAAAGACGCTAAGGTCTCGTTTGTAGAACTCGTTTCATTTTTAAGCGGTTGTCGAAGTATTTTATTTATATATCTTCAGTTGTTACAGAACGAACACACACGACATTGCTTCAAAACATTAAATGTGAAAAACATTAAGTCTGAAAAATATGAAAACATTTTCATAGCGTTTTGGGCTTATCATCGCATTGTAATGTTGTGTTATAGCGTTATTAATTCCTATTCTCAATCATAATTGAAGAGTAAGTTTAACGTCTCCATTAATTATAAGAGATATCTAAAACATGCTAGCCATTTGAATCACAAGAAAAACCTCTTTCACAAAAATACTGCCACATGGGCTTCACAGAAGATCCGATCCTCCTTGACAGATTCGGAAAATCAGATATGTTATATTAATATTGATAATTACAACACGCAAGCGAACGTTCATGTTTGGAATTGAAGCTCATTCAAACTATTATAATAAAGCAAAAGATTTTTATGAGAGATGAGGCATCAGATTGCTCTCGTCTCTTGTTCCCAATATGTATCGTTATGAGCGGATTTAGTCACAGATTATAAAATAACCACTGATTAAATAATAATAATAATAATAATAATAATAACATAATCTGTAGAATTTAGTAAAGTGCTCCTTCAGGGCACCCCCTCCCCCGCAATGAGTGAAAGATAAAATTCTCTTGTATTTCGTCAATAAATTATTTATCTTTGGTGCGTAGGTCCATTATACTCACTGGATAGTAAAATTATATTTTTACACTATTGTAAATTACCTTAAAATTGCATCGTTTTGCAACAAATTTTCTAGACCTTCTGGACATTTAAAATGTTCCAAAAATAACATAACGGTGTACCGTGAAAATACTTCTTGCATTTCGGCTTCAAGGTCCATCGCAAATAGTGTTAATTCACAAACAATAAATGAAAGTATTTTTAAAAACTCAATTTTTATCATCATTATAAAACAAATCAATGATATTTTCTCACATTTCTGCATTCTAGGGACAAGCATCAATTTAGTACTAATAACGAACAACGGTTTATAATTTTTTCCTGCTCAACTCGTCAGTATTTTGAGTTAGTTCGTAGTAATAAATTTTCACTTAATTATATTTATCGCAATATCGCATAAAACAAAAACGATTTTCTTCCTTTTATTTNGTCTCTTATACACATCTAGATGTGTATAAGAGACAGGTTCAGATACAGCTGAAAAATTAATAATAAAACGGAAAAAAAGAATGAAATACCGCAGGCAAAAATTATGCAATGCTAGTCGGAAACTGCAAGTGTGCAGTTTTTTTAGCAAGATATTCTACATCAAGTAGTTATTCCGGGAACCCACAGCGCCTCTCCATATGAAGGTTAAGGTCATTAAATTGTTTCATTACTTAAAACATTGCAGTGGGTCGGCACTTGCGCTTTTTTCATCTTGATGACCTCTGCCAATGAAAAATGTCAAGAACTTCTTTCCAGTACCATTCATCCTTTACTTCCAAAAGAGTTAATTATAACATCAAATACCATAATTATACCGATAGAAACAGATGGTAAATAAGAATCAATTTTTAGTAGAGATTTCTGCGAAGTAAAATATGTTGCTAAAACCGATGATAAATAGTCCAAGTTATGATAGTATCTTTCTAAAATATTCACAATATTTCACGTGTTTTATGATTCATTCCTTCGATCCTTTCTCTACAAGAAAAGAATTGTCCCTTACCCCACTACTTCTTAAGCATGGACGATCGATAAGAAGCGGGGCTCAGCCCTCCTCAAAATAACGCAGTCCACTCACAATCTTAGATAGATTACGTCGAGGAATAAAAAGAGATGCGTCGAAACAGTCGTCGTAATGAAAACTACCAAGTTCACTTCCATAGGCCTCAAGTACTGTTTGCGCCATAAAATACATGGATAATATTTTGAGCCAAACTTCTTTGAAAATTATTTGTTCGCTTGTAATACAAGTGTTCAGATACTTTATTTGATTCAAAAACTACTGATTTATGTTCTTTTAATAAGTATTGGTTGGGTATAGAGCTTGCAAATGGGTTAATTTAAAATTAATATTACAAAAGCGAAACGGAATAGTAAATTCAATTATTTTCAATTATTATCTCAACAAATCGAAGCTGTAAGGGATTGCTTGTTCAATGTCATACTTAATTTTGACGCGTCAGCTGGAACATGTTTGATGTACTGTATTCAAAAATGTTGCTGTTCAGAATCATTTTAATATAATGAAATTTGTATTAGTTATGTAATACAAACACACAAATGAAAGAATAAAAGGTTGGAAGACATTTTCGAAAAAGTTTTTTTTTCTTTTAAACTTTGGAGCATTATATTTGGTATAATTCATTGTGAGACGTACGAGGCTGTGGTGCATCGAGATAATTTATCATCTTTTTGTCAGTTCTTGATAATTGTATACATTTTAATTTCGATATTGTTATTGCAATTACGTATGTAACAAAAACCTTCATATTTAAATGTAAGAAGTTATTTTTTTAATAATAAAACTCTTCATTTTATTCCAATTATTTATTGGAGAGGAAAATTCTCAAATACCGTCATTTGAGTTGAATATTCATCTCGTGGTCTATTAGGACATTCATTCACGGATTAAACCAGATAAGGGTAATCACCCCTCCACCAAAATATTTTTTGTGCAAAAGCATTAAACTTAAAGCAATAAATATTCGGTGGTAATGTTTTACACCAGTTACCATTCGTTGTTTCTATTTGTTACGCCTGAAGAAGACCCAAACCAAGGGTGAAACGTTGCGACAAGAAACTATCACAATATACATATTGTGAACAGTTTTTTAAGGTCGTTAAAAATATTTCACTAGATTTTAAAAATAGAAGTAAATAGATTAATCATGTTACGTCGAATGAAAATGGGAGACGGGACCGGGATTCGAACCCGGGACCTTGAGCTTTACGCGCTCGTGCGCCTACCGACTGCGCCATCCCGTTCGCCTCTGATTAATCTGTTACCTGGCGTGAGGTTCACCGCAATCTAAGAGAAGTAAATAGTATAGTTAATTTAGCGTAAGAAAGTATTTGAAAGGTATCACGCCTTCCCCAAACAGATTCCGAGACATTCCACACGGCAATGCCCCGAAGACTCACTCACCGCGTGCAGATGGGTTTCGGCAGAGGCCATGGGAAGTCGCGCACGTACATTGATCGAAAGGGACATGGTTCTGTGTGGATGCATGAGGAGTCCATCTTGACACTGGGAAATTTGGAAGAGCTTGCCCCTGCGAACAGAAGAACACAATAGCATACAGAGGTAAGGAAATAGCCAGTGGCGTGCCTACATCTAAATAAACCTGGGGAGAAAGTCCCCATCTTCAAACCACGCATAAAACGATTTGCATGGCTACAAGTCAAATCAATAATAAGCTAAATTATTATTTATTTACTATTATAAAAATGTTTGAGTATATATTCGGTTCAAATTTACGTCTTTATATTATTTTTCGAGATACATTTGGAGACCCCATACAGAGTGATGCCCGGGGCGAATAGTACTTCAATCATAAGATATTGCGATTCAAGCAAATACTTTATATTCACTTAGCTATATAGCTAGATTTGTATATGCTAGTGTTGCTGACAGCTTAAGCAAACCCAAACAAAAAATCCAGGTAACAATATGCGAAACAGTAAAATTCCTGCGTACTACAGGGATGGCAAAGGAAAACTGACACGGAAAACTGTAATCATGACATTGAATGGACCCTTGGTAATGAACAGAAGAACTGCCCTTTACAGAAAATGCTAGAATTGCCCGCAAGCATGCGCAGGCAATTGATGCAACAACCGGACTCATTTCTCTTGTCATGAGCTCTCCATCAAAATTATGTAGCAAAGTATCCACAAAACACGGAGTACTAAAAGGAAAAAACATTGGTGTTGAGTCACTTCACGTCAAACATGTGTCACGCAGATGGTCCAAAGGCAGGCGGACTCCCGACCACCGCAATCTAAACAGAACTAGAGCTGTGATTCCCAAAGTGTGCGCCGTGGTGACCATGGACGTCACGCCGTGAAACCTTCGCTAAGGGCAGTGCTGTCGGAGAAGAGAGGAGAGAGCAGTTTCGGGGCGCCAATAATAGACGAAAAACTTATTTTAATTTAAAATAAATAAAAATTGAAAAGTTGTCAACAGAAGCCTAGAACTAAATCGTCATGTTTTCTATTCAGAAGAAGGGCCCCACAAGGATAAATAATGATTTAAAAATTATTGAGGGTAGTTGTTAAATTACAGTAACTGAGGAAAGCTTTGACTTGTTTGGGTGGTATAAAGAATGTTTTAAATATTCTCTTTTTCATTCGTGTGTAAAGTATAATAATGTTTGATTTCATGAGCCACTAAGTATGAAAGACAAACTACTGCATTAGACGTACAGATCTAGGGAGAGGTTCAAAGAAGGGGAGGGGAAGAGAGGTAACGGAACTTCACAATCAAAACCTTGTCTTATACCTGCACTTCTTCTGAAAATATTTAATACGAAGTCAATGTGAACGGTATATCTGTGTTATTACACTTAAATATGATATACGTTTTACTCACAATACAGCTTTATGCACAAACTTTTCACTTCATATTTATCGTCGTAAAGAGGGCGTGAAAAGAAATCTTGTTGGATGTATAATTAAGCTATATTGCACGATGAATTTTTTTAATTAGGGGCGTAGCTGGAAGTCATCTTCGGTTCAAAGAAGCCGTGAGATTAAAAAGTTACGCAACCAGTGACAAAAGATACTAGAGTTATTTAATTTTGTATTGCCAATACTGATTCACTATAATGTAAATCATAGCTAAAATCAATGAGGAATCTTAAATGCCATTGTGGAAGGGGATGGGGCATAGAACCACAAATTTGAATCAAAATTATAATAGCATTTATTAATCGTGGCTTATCTAACTTAAATCTATTGACAAATCTAATCAATTTAAGTGCAATTCCTACAGAATCTTCATGAACGTGAAAAATATTTAAGACAGTGTTGCATTGACATTCTTCCCTCACATATGTGAGCAGGATGCCGACGTCATACCTAATAGCATCAATACCTAAAAATCCTTACAAAACAAATGTAATGAGCTATTAATGAAAAAAACCACCAACTACTTCGCCTGTTATCACTCGGCACGTCAAATTATCACGTACTTTAATAACCCTTCTACCTTAACGAGAAGAGATGGCATTTTTGAGACGATTATTAATTAGTCAAAAATTACCAATTTACATTACTGATATTATTAATTATATTAATTAATTTGACAAATTAAAGGGCTCTAACGTAAAAATTAAATGCGATGAAGAAATAAAAACTTAAGTGAGCAATATAATAACTTAAGTTTTATAAATTAATATATAATTTGGCACTCCTTCTATTATCAAATAAGACCTCTAATTATCGTTATACCCGACTTTTGAATATAACCTTTCAGTTTGCAAGGATATGGTAATGAAATGATTATATTGTAGAGCATCAGGATTTCATTTCTGTTGTACATTTTTATTTTCCAACCATTCATTGAATTTTCTTCCAACCCCGCGATTTCAGTATTTAAGTACAAACTTAAATCTGGGAGCATTGTAACACGAAATTTTAGGTTTCCTTGTTTTGAGTGACGGACAACATAAGACTATAATTTCAGTCAACGACCCCTGTCAATTCAAATTAATATTTAATGTAACATTTAATTTTGCAACATCGTACTGACTTTGTAAAGTAGAAACATAATTTAAGCGAATTTAATCTTAAAATAATTTTAAAATCACAATTAAAAGGAGACGATTCTTAATCAAATGAAAAAGTCTATTTTTTAACAATAAATTATTTATACACTTAATTAATATTTATCAACATTGACAATAATCGTACGATTAATGAAATAGTTTAAACCATTTCTAATTCTGTCGACGAATAATAATGCAATGTAATTTCTTTCTCAAAAGCAACCAAGGTCTCAACACATTTGTCTTAAAGGTTGTTTTTTCATGTAGCCTATGCTATTTAATGGTAAATCGGGCACTGCGATGTAAATTCATAAACACCTTTCTGCCATAAGCACGTGGAAACGTGGCACAAACCCGTAACAAAGGTCCTTGAGCTCATGGAGCCAGAGAACTATTTAACAACCGGCGTAGACTGCATACGGTAATTAGAAAAAGAATTAAGTAGTGGCAATGTTATTACACTTACTTTATTTTCAATTATATATTAAAAATTATTTAAAGTATGTTGCATTCGTACGTTGATTATGAGTAACGCACCGAAAATTTGAAATGCAATCATTATTGGGGGGTTCTTAAAAAAAAAAAATTTGAAATTTGGATGGAGGACCTTCCCATTTTGTATTCTATTTTGAAATAAGATTTCAAAATTTTAAAGCTTGGTAGTGTTTCCTAAAGTATTTGAAAAATCTGAAATTTTCATGGAAGAGAAAACGAATTAGGAGGATACCGTGTTCAAGTTTCAAAGGTTGATTTTTAAGAATCACAGGTAATCATTTCTAATCTCTTGAATTTATTTTTTATGTACCGAGTATTTACGGGGAAGGGGCAGGTATTCGTGCCTACTCCTCACCCACTCCCTTGATAACCAACAAATGGTATGTATGGTGTTGATAATCGAAATATACCACATTGCGGGAAGAGTAAAGCACGGAATATTGAATCCGATAGAACCACGGTGAACAAAAGTCGAATACTTCATGTACAGTCATTATTGTACTGTGCATTATCAAACAGAACAATAAAGCATATTTGGACCTTGCAAGCAAGCAAATAGTCTTAGTTTTGATCTAAATGTGACATGAAAATCGAAGACACTGAGCTAATACCTTCTCATATTAACCTACGATGTAATTGTGAAATTAAATATTACAATATGGTATTATAACCTACTGCCAATTTTGATCGAAATATTTAAAATATATTTTCGGAGAATGCTAACAGAATTCAAAACCTACACTTATTAAATTACAGCGTATTAAATAAGAAATATTTATAATACACATCACGAGGTAAAAAACATTTAACTACTGCTTAGTTCTGCGTGATTCTTCAGTGACTGCATTTCTAAATAATCATTTGTATTCAATAAATAAAATTAAGTAACTCCTAAGGGGTACAAATATCGAAAATTTGAAGTTATATGAATATTATTTGCGAAATGTTTTTCTTTCAATTCTCTTGTTACAGGAGTGTTTTACTACAAAATCCCGAGAATAAATAACGGTTGTTACTCCCTTTTCAGGTTATATGTAAAGTAAAATTATTACTTAAAGTAAAATTATTACAAAGTATCGGAATAAGAAGATTACTCAGAACAAAGGTACTTACTAAGATACACTTCAGAATTTCATATCTTGAGGTAAATTTCTTAAATTAGACTTGCATTTTTACATGTCAGAATTTTGTTTATGAATTTTGTAAACATCCGAAGATCGTAAAATGAGGAAATACCACGACCTACATGATCATACTACTTATCACTGTACATAGCATACGACCTCCCGATATCGTAAATTAGCAAGGAAATCGTGCCCACAATTTGGGGGTGTATGAGGCTCCCTCCTGGGGATGGTGGTGGGAACCGAACTATGTCGCAGGAGAGTTTGATTCTAGTGCCATACACAAGAAAGTTTTTTTTTTTTTTTTTGAGGTACTAAGTCTGCACAAAAATTATATCCGGAGGTCGTATACATAGGATAATGAATAATATACTCAAATACGTTGTGGAAAAAACATTTTACGTTACTTAAATGCTATTTTATCTTAATTCAATGACAATTTTACTCATGTTTTGATAGGAGGTCTCAGAATGAGGAAAAATATCACTTGAACGGAATAATTCAACGCCCAAAGAGAAAAAAATATATCCATCGTGATCACGCGTTCCTTGATAGGAACCGAGGGCGGATCTAGATCGCGTTTTTGGAAGGTGACACACCCGGGATGTGGCTACCTCTCCTCAAGACAATCGGGAAATCCGGAATATTTTTTCAATTTCGGGAAAGAATATGCATTTTAAGATCACGTTGACTTGTCCAGTGACCGCTTATACTGTTTTCAAACGAACGTTGCGTCTGGCAGCTTGTGACACTTCCCTGAACTCTGATGGTCCCATCCTTAATGAACACACCGTTCATTAAGGCCTCTTCTGGGTTAAGCTTCTAATCACCTACTCGACCCAAAAAATGACAATGTTACTTATTTTATTTTAACGTTTTATTGCCATTACGATGTAATATTTGTATTCTGTATTAAACTGTAACGTAAATTAGTCAAAATAAAATATAATTACGATAAAATTAAAAAGGATTGGACCAACCTTAAATGGAAGAAAGAACCTGACCCTAATCCTTTGCTTTGTTGTAATTACAAAGAGTACAGATCCATTTTCTTTGTAATTGTATGTAGATTACAACAATGACATTAAAATGGTAACAAAATTGCGAATAAGAAAGAAACATATCCAATTTTTATTAAAGCTGCCATTGACATGAACTTTAAGTTCAGAACTTTTCAATTAATAGTTAAGAAATGATGGTAAAAGAAATTGAAAAAAATATTATGTGCAAAACTATATTTGATTTAGCAATAATAATCTCCATTATTTTTTGAAGTATAAAATATCTCTACACAAAGTTAACAATTTATCTTAAGGGCAAAATGAAGAAGTTTGAGGTATAAAAAACTATTAAAAATGAGCGGATATGAAGGCTGAGTCAGGATAAAATATAGTTACGACATCCTAATAATTTACTCATTAATTTCTATCATTTGATGCCGATGCATATACAACCATCCGTATATTCTCTTTTACATCCATGTTAATTGTAGTTCATCTTATATGTTATAATTTCATAACTTATCACTTAAACACTCAGTGACACCTTCAACAAATCCTTCTCAGTAAAATGCCTTGTGTAAAGCAAACCATGCAGGATAGTCATCACAGCTCTCTGCATTAAAACATGTGTATTATAGGGCAGCTACTCCCGGACTACTTGTTACTGCTAGACCCGCGGCTGTCTTTATATCAAACCCTGTATCAGCGCAGTCCAAATAGCGGACCGAGAATTATTCTGCGGTCCGCAGTTATAGTACACGTAACATCAAAATTTTTCATCAAACGTTGAGGGGCACTACTTTGTTATAAATCTAGGCTGTGAGAATTAATATTTGATGTGACATGTCTGGGGAGAGATAAATATGTGTGTATGGAAATACCTTGACATCCATTACAACACTAAAACATTTTACTAGAATAATAAAAATTTTAAACATTTCTTAAAACATAAGGAAATATACAATTTAATTTTTCCTGTTTGAAATAATATAAATGTATTTATGATAATCAAAATATCGCATTACAAATAAATAAATATTTAAATAAATAAATAAATCAGTTATCTCTCCTGTGCTCTCCGGTTCGCGCATACCCAGGGAGGTAGGGCCCGTAGTCTTCACCCACCCAAATCAAGGTTTCACTGTATCAACCCTTTCAGGCCGAGTACCTAGCAGGCGCCTTATCTTAAAACCCCTCTCAGGCGGAGCACCGGGTCATTGACCCCTCGGCATCAGCCCTCCATCCAGCAGTGGTCGATGCCATTACTGGCGCGGGTTGCAGGAGAATGTCTGACAGCCAAACCCTTGCGGATTTGTCTCAGTGGACACTGATGACCCCGAGGCCTCTAGTACCTCGTACTCTTTAAGAACACATTATTACATTTATAAATATAACACATTAATTTTATTGGACGGGTAAAATTGCCAAACCCCATCCCGTGCCGGCCCGATATATTGAAAGTGTATAGAAAATGGCCCGCAGGCTAAGATAAGTTGGACACAGCTATATCATAGTATTATATTCATCGTACAACAAAACGGCAAGCGACTCACTTTGTGACACCATTTTAGAGTGTTTAATACAAACAAATAAAAATTGTTTAATCTTGTAGCTCTTGACTCAAATGTCTACAATATCTCAATTTTATTAACACACGGTTCACTATACCACGTTTAAAAAAGTACTCACCCCGATTTTACCCCATAAGAAAGCATTGCATATGACAATAACTGACTGTTGTCGATGCCCAGACAGAAGGATATCCGAGAGGTATCCAAGGGGTGGGTGTAGGGGAGCACGTACTCCCCCCCCCAAAAAAAAAAAGAGATAGCGAACTTGGATACAATTTAGTACGCCAATTGAAAGTAACAAGACGAACCAATAAAATCAGCGTAAAAAAAGACTACTTCATAGGACAAAAATATAGCTTACTTTGTTTATATAGATTTCCACTCCTACAAGGGAACGTGAACACACGGTTTCCAGCATACTCGCACTCCAGCGAGAATCCGAGCCAGTATTACGTAATAGAAAATTATTTAGATAATATCAAGAAGATAATCGAAAAAGTGTAATCATAAATAGAAGAAAATAAATAACTTGTGATTGAAATAATGGAACTTCATTAGCACAATAAATTAATGATGGAAATGTTTTATTATTGTGTTCTCATAAAATGTGTAAAAATATCATTGTACGATTTACGAATGGTCGGAAAAATTATTATGACATATCGGCCCGTGACTCGAAGAGATTTTCATAGATGAGTTAAATTTTTAGGGTGTTTCCGTGGGTTTATATTTTTTTGCCCGCGCATTTGGTACAGTATGCAATTCCAATATTATTTCCATACCCAATATTACCTTCGCTTTATATATTTCGTCTTAGCTTTTAATAGCAACGAATTTTTGTAATTTCATACACGTTATAGTATTAGATGGAACGCCGAAACATTTTCTGTGTCATGCGAATTACCGCTGATATTACATTGGGAAAATCTGAAGTGAAAATACTCGTTAGGAGGAACGTCCAAATTGGCAAAAAGCACGAATTATTTCAAAAACTGTTGAAACGTTGCTGGGGCGAAACCCCAAGGAGAATCTAAAAGTGAAACGAACTAGCGAGCTTGCACGAGTTAACCCAAAATTGGGGTATGAGAGTCAACAAAACGAATCAATTACATAAAATAAAATGACCAACAAATAAACAAACTATAATATCTTCCAGGGCTAAATTCGTTGTTTTTTTTGCATTTTTTTCAACTGTTCCTTCAACTTTGTCCTCACATATTCTTAATTGTCTTAAGAAACCAACAATATTATTTTTAGAAATGAATTCATTGACTTAGCAATACATGCTGAGTGCAAGGTTGCCGCACTACCGCACTTTCTCGTAATATTCCTTCATTTGAAAGAAACATACTTTTTTCCCTCACCCTCGATGTGTTTATTTATTGTCTCAGTTTCGAGTGCTACGGGCGGATACAGACTAATATTTCAGGGGAGTCATAACAAACGAATAGTCTTGGGCATAGTACGTTTCAAAAAACATTCCAAGTTCGGAAAAAAAATTAAAAATTTTAAAGCAAATTGTAAGTTTATGTCATCTAAGTGTTAATTAATGTGCAGTTCGGTACAGTCACGCCCTATTTTCGAGATTATTTTACAACTTTCGTGCGTCAGGGGAAGGTGATGGATGCAAAACTTTTATGGGATTAAAAATGCAAAAATTTTATTCAATTTTTTGAGGTACAGAAACATATAATTTTTCAAGGACAAGAATAAAACCAGGGGTGCATCCGCGGGAGGTTCTTAAATTCTAAAGAAATATTCTGTTAAACGAAAAAAGGCAAAAAACTGTACCAAATCGAAACTACTTAGAGCATAATTTTATGATCAAAAATAATATTATGATTCATAGACATATATGAAGGTTATGCAAATTCTCCAATTTCGAGTAAACTGAAATTTTTGACGAGCCCAGGTTCCAGCGACGGATTCTCCGCTCTACCAGGGTATCTGTAAATCTTGTCTCCGGAATATTCGTTCTTTTCATGAAGTTAATCTGCGAAGCAAAACTTCCTAAAAATACAATTAACCATGAAACGAGCATTAAACGATAACTTTAGAGAAACTAATACAATTAATATTGCAGATTTGGATGTTCAAGGGAGTGAAAAAATAGTCATTCTTGGAAGCGGGAAGTCTGGTTGTCAAACAAATACCGGTCTATTGGTGAGTTATAATTTAATGTAATCAATCTCCAGGTTTGTAGTCCTGAGTATTTGTCTCTAGTCTAGAGACAAATAGTGATTACTGTACAGTAATTTTCTAGTTTTATTTAAAAAAATCTTTTACAAAATTAGTCATAGTCACAATACATCACACGATCTACAATACGATAAAAATGTGTGATTTACTGAAAAATATATCATACATTTTTTTTTCTTATATGTTGTAATTTTTCTAGAAAGTGCGTTTTTTTACCACTTTTCACTCGGTATATTTAAATTTTCTTTTCTGTTTTTCATCGATTGGCCTTTTACGATCGCGTGATATGATAAGATTTCGCATCTTAGGTTTTTAACCATTGTTTTCATTCACATGTTCACATTCCTCAAGCCCCCTCCCCCATAAATAAGTCCTGGGTCCGCCCCTCAACAAAATTATTGGAAGATAACGACGCTGAAGCTGTTGTTTTTGAAACATCAAGTACACAACTGGAACTGTGAAAATATGACTAATATATTTACTCTTTATACACAAAGTAAAGTTACAATGGCACAAGTTCGTATAGTAGATTTTATATTTCCATCCTCATTATTACGTTCGCGTTCTATCCAGTGGTTTGTTCATTCTTCCACCACGGGCTGGTGACATTCAACAATGTACTACCAATGTTAATAAATAATGCTGATCAACTAGTGAGGGATTGGTCTCAAATTAATATAATTGATGTGGAAGATTTTTATTTATCTCATCATGGCAGCAGTCTGCTTATGAGAACCCTCGTTTGATAACAAATGCAGCAGCATAACATCGCAAAGCGCTCCGCTCAAACACAACCGTCATTCATAACTCATGGACCTCCGAAGACGACTCTCTTCCAGCGAGCGTATCGTCTGTCATGCACATCGACATCCACTCTCACAAACAAAACCCTTTTGTGCGTTGCTAAATCGTTTCTACAAATATACTGCAGAACAAATTACTGATTAAAAATCGTTCAAATGCGTCAACGTCTTTGAAAATCATAAACGCTTTTCCGCGTCAAGGAACTCATTCTCGGTGGGATTTTAGGGGGGATCATGACCTCCCCCCCCCTGTATCCGCGCCTGGTGCTAAATAATCTCATTCTTATAGTCATGGTTGCATTTTTCTCGTCTATACTCAACCTACCACAAAATGTTGCTATTCATTTACAAAATAACTGATGGTTTGAATAGACTTTAACTTTGTAGATGCAAGAACGCGAAGTAAATCGCTATCGATTTATTGAATACACATAATTAAAATTTTAGAACTATAAATTTATTTTATTTACAGGCATAATATACATAGTTCACACACATATATTATATTATATATATAATAACATTTGAAAAACAAATAGGGGGTTCAAAGCAATAGCAACAGCGCTCATTACCTTGTTCGATAAACAACTAAAGCATATAGGGTTCGGCCCATCTAATAGATCGTAAAAATATACTTCATCCATCGAGAAGGAAACCCAACACTGTGTAAAATTGATCTTAATTATTTATTCATATCCAAATTATACATTATTCTTACTTACTAATTTTTCACACGCAAGCACTTTCTCCAACATATACCCTTTCAATGTTCCCCCAAAATCACAATGACCATGCATAATGAAAGAATACTCTCTTCAAGCAACTATGATACTGGTTAAACTATTGTTCCAGTCAACGATCAATTAAGCTTTGCAATTGAGAGTATGATTTTTTTAACAATCATTATTTATCTTCCATGACCTTGTCAATTAATGTTCTTGATTACTACAAGAGTCTTTAACCAATAACCCAAACATAAGAGTTCTATTCAATGATTCTTCTCGCAGCGAATATAACCAAAATAGTGGATGCAACCAGTCATTAATTACCTTAATTAATACTTCGTGGTAGACCATCAGTAGCCAGATGAAGTGATGTCAGACCAGTACGCCCCTTTTCAGACCATACCTTTCATGATTATCGCCAGGCCTTCGGAATTCTCCCATTCATTAGAGTTAGAGGCAGGCGACCAACCGCGCAGCATACCGGAAGCCATGACCATCTCCTTCCGATCCCATTGAGGAAGACACCGCACTTGATGACATTTATTAAAGTTCTTAATCGATGAAGTGTTGCTTGTTCGAATTCACAGGTGCTCGTAGCACGCCGGCTACCGAACTGATCAACAGCGTCGGTTTAAAATTCCAAAATTCATTAAAGTTGTAATCAACTCAAGCCAAATGATCAACATGTGAAATGCTCGTAATAACACATAATATCGAACAACAAGTCAACAAGATTGTGAATTGTTCATGTTCCAAAGAAAAAGTTCATCGCTCAGGAAAGTTAAGTCTGATTTAAACAATCAGAGTATCTGACCTCGTCATTAGCAAACGAGACCGAACTTTGATCAAGCGACAACATAAGCCGAACATCAGAATAATAATACGAATACTCATCAGCTAAACATCTGAATAAGAATAAGCAAGTAAGAAAAAAGTCTGAACCCGTGTTCGTTCTTTTATATCTAATTATCCCCGCCAGAGTCCCAAAAACTTAGAAATTAACTCCACCCTTTTCTGACGTCATGATTTCTATCCTCCAAAGGCAATCGATTTCTATTACCCTTGAGGAGTCTTTGATAGATCAGTCACCAAGTGACGTAGAAGGGTTCTCAGCCAATAGCAGTATTTGTTAATACTCCTGCTTCTTTCTTTCTTTCTTTCACGAGTTCCGAAAATCTGTTTATACTCCAGAAATTTCCTATTAGCTTTGACATTCTGTTGAACTTAGGTCATAAAGTTTTATGGGTGTCGTTCCGACGAAGCCAATTTATTTTGAAAGATCTGGCAAATCTCACCAACACCTCTTTCCTCTACAAGCCCCCAAAAGTCTTTTGAATGGTCACTTCCTCACACCACTGCGTTGCGGAATATCGCTCGCTGGCACGAAATTTCTAATTGGGTTCAACCCGACTGTTATTTATACAAGGCCTATCTTGCCCTTCTTCTTAGTTCTGCGAAACAAAGTATCACTGTGTCATTCTCGTTGACTCTAGCCAGATGGCTCCCCCAAAATTCATAATTTGCCTTGTGACACATTAACGTCACCTCAAAGTGGCTAGGGCACGTGCGCCGATCACAACACATCCCTTCGAACCGATGAAGTTAGCTTTCCTATCTCGTCGTCCCTTCAATAATTGTTTATCATTTTTCCACATACTTCAATTATTGAAGACAGCTAATTTCGCGTCTATTTCACTTAAGAAATTTCTACTACGACTTCAAACACAGACCTTCGCAATAACACTTAAATTTTATTTTATGTTTTAAACCTCGACTAAAAATATTTTCCTAACCAGTATATTTTATTACCAGTAGCGTCATCTCTGAGGGCACACCAGACCCCCCATTTACATTCCTAAAGCCAGCTTGCCACCCAGATCGCTTCTCGCCACCGGACAACATCCATTTCCGAATTCTTTAAAATTCCACCAACATGACTTTCATATTTCTTCTGCGTGTTCCGAACAACGAAAACTAATTATTTGTCATATATGACTACACGTGCAAAACTATTGGAGTCCAACACGTGGAATAATGATTATCAGGGATCACGAATGACTCTAGATCTCATAATATAAAGAAAACTGATTATGTTGGTTAGTTGCTGGAAGGAAGATTCAAAGCATCCGTAACAAAAATTAGCATCCTGTACAATANTAACTATTAAATAACACAAAATTTAAGATTTCTTTATTTCGATGGATACCGCCCCCAGGCAAGAGCCTAGCGAGTCTTTATTTTAAAAATCCGCCTCTACAAGAAGGAAAGTCGGAGAAAACAGATTTTGCCAAAATTTGAAGTGCGGTAACTTCATAAGTATTGAAAGTAGGAAAATCAAATACGGCCATCTTTTAGCAATTTTATCTTCCTGTTATAAACCAAGTTAGACAATGTTGTAGTGGCGGCGATGGTGGTGTCATTATGGTTTGGATTGGGTGTTTGCGTGAATCATGATATGCTCGTTGGAAGAGACTCGTCTTCGGAGGTCCATCAGTTATGAATGGCGGTTGTATATATATTACACAGGAGGTTAAAATTAAACTGTACGTTGACCTGCAATCCAAAATTAGTTTACAAAGAAACAAAAGAGACTTAGGGTTTGATTGGCTAAAATAAATGGAGAATCTACAACAAATAACGTAAAACAAATCATGAAATTAAAAAATGTAAATTTACTTAATCATTGAAAATTAATAGTCGTACTAACAAAAATTCAAAATTAGTAATAAAACAATACAAACTGTCATACTTTAAAGTATGAATGTCAGTAACGTTAATAAAATCAGACATTCATTAAAATTGGAATACAAATTTAAATTAGATAGATACTCAGGTCAAAACTGTAGAGAAATCAAAATGATATAACAAATATATAAGTTAACAGTTAATTCAAAAATCCAAATCTTATAACAACACGGAAGATGAAACACACCAAAAAAATACATGAGTCATATGACGTAAAATTCATGAGTCATTCTGAATAAAATACAACTAACAAGTAGATTGCAAAATTTGTGAAACACATTCATACATTCGTACTAAGAAAGATGTACACCTGCAAAATCTGGGGTGAAATTAAAATAAAACAAATACACAACAGTAAAAGCCTTATTAAAATACAAGAACGCCTGTTCAATGAAATATGATTTAGCGAGTTTATTGCAGCGCAATGTGATCTTTCAGTTTTTCATAGGCGGAACTTAGAATGAAATTAAAAGATTTTAGTGCATTTGGTAATTTATTGAAATCAGAAATGCTCAGAAATGGCATTAAATATAGAACTTTAGTTTTCCAACTTCTAAGTTTATTGTGGGAGGTCTTACAGTTTTAAACCTAGTAGATTTTTGGGATCCTACGTATTTTTATTTCAATTCATTGTAGTGTAAACGGATACAGTTAAATTTATATATTTGTCTCAGGTTGAGAGGTTTTCTTCTTAACGCGTTTACAGTTTTATCAGTAATTGTTTTTAAAATTCGGTCCCACAATATTTTAAGAGACCTGGTATTTCTTTCTTACGCTGCACCACATGCTACAATTCCGTAATTGGCTAAACCATTAAAGAGTCTATAGAATAAAATCAGCAAATTTCTCTTTGCTTGTCTTAATTTATTGTGGAGTTTGTTAGATAATTTGACGTATTTGA
Source organism: Laupala kohalensis (assembly GCA_002313205.1). Lineage (NCBI taxonomy): Eukaryota > Metazoa > Arthropoda > Insecta > Orthoptera > Trigonidiidae > Laupala > Laupala kohalensis. The sequence goes on along the minus strand of NNCF01146335.1, from coordinate 9,607 downwards.
CTTTTAATACAATGTTATGAGGTTCGCTTTTCCATCTTCTATGAAGCATCTGTTTTTCTCTGGTAAGATTGATCAGTTCTTTATTGATCCAATCATTCCTAGGCTTATTCTTTGGAAGATCTGTATTCGACTCTAGCTTTGGATAAAACATTGCTTATTAAATTTATCAAACTGTCTAATGAGCGATATATGTCGTCGTTAAGGAAGTTCGTCCAATTCTGACAATGACATGAATTAACAAGTTTAGGTTAATTAACACACGAATTAGTTTGTCTAATTTTTTTACCATGAATTTAATTCGGTTTTTATGTAAACAAAAAGCGGTTCATGGTCTGTTATTCCATAAACAAGCTTATGAGCTGTTGTTTGCAAACTGTTAGACTTACAGAGTATATTATCAATACAATAACTTTTTCTATTGTTGTTAATTCTGGTCACTGACGAGAATTTTGGTAAATATTGAAATTCCGGAAAGTTGTTACAAAATTTCTCAGAATCTTCATCTTCCACACTAAAAAACTCAACATTGAATTCTCCTACAATGAAATGGTTTTCTGTTTTGGAGTTTTCTTGAGGAAGAGGTCTAGTACAATCAATAAATTCTTTCCTCTTTAGTTCGTGACTCCTATATGTAGCACTTATTTTTTTATTGGGGCTTTACAGGCCGACATCGAGGTCATTAGAGCCCATATTTTTATTTGTTCAATATCATTAATTCTAACCACTGCATTTAACCGCAACATTTGCCATTATATCTTTATATATATATGACACGACGCCATCACATTGGTTTAAACAGCTTTTATTGTCATACAAATCATAACTTAGAATATTTAGAAAAGAGGGATGTTTTAGTTTCCATGTTTGCGTGCATGCTATTATAACAGGTTTTTTGATCAAACTAGCAATGAGAAGGCTTAAAGAATGTAAATTTTTATGAAGACTTCTGATATTCAGTAGCATTAATATAAATTCTCCCTCATTGGATAACGTTAAATTAAGATTTTCTACATTATTGTGGATAATTTCCGTCAAGTGGAACAAATCATTGTAGTCAGGTTTGGGGGCAAAATCTACTATTATCATACCTATTAGCAGTATCAAGATTAGACATTTTGGATAAATAGACAGAAAAAAGAATTAAAAATAAAACCAATTGCTGCAGTTTGTTCTTTCAATTTCGAGGGCCTTAACATATATAGGGCAATTTTTGTCATTCACGTTTCGGTTGTGTACTTTAAGACCTTTTCTAACACAATTTATGCGGCTATTTACCCTTTCTTCCGATATGCATTGACAGGAATCATGAACCCCATATCACTTATAGCAGGTGACTACATTTAGCCTACAATTAGCTGCTGAATGTCCAAATTTCTGACAAGCAAAGCAACGTGCCACACGTGGTTTTCAATCTTAAAGGATTGCCAACCAACGAACACACGTCCTATGTTGACGGCTGCTCGCCAACAGGAAGGCGGCAACTTCAAAATTTGAGGTCGTCTTGGCACCAGTTTTATACCTTACTCTGAAATCTTCATTATGGTGTCTTCTAATAACTTTCTGTCCTCGTTCGTTGCCACATGGAAAATTGCATTTTTGTTGGCAGTTTCCTTGAACCACTTCACCCTAATTGCCTTTTTAGGAGGAATTTTTTCTTTGATGACTTTCTTCATTGCTTCCAATCCTTTGTTCTGAAGCGATCCTATTGGCTTCACAATCACAGGGTCAATTTTTTGTGGCAAGTTACCACTTTCGACTCTTTTGCTAGTGCTTGCAGCCTTAGCATAGGTCGTTGTCCGGATTGTTAATTTTCTAGTGGAATCAAGAACTAGATATTTTTTCCACCATTTGCTCTATAGTTTCTTCAGATACTACAGATGACTCTGTTTTCGCAATGAGGTAATTTAAAGTACTTTTTATTGTTGATAATTCATTATTGATATCCTCTAATATGCTTGTAGTTATTTTTTTCTGATTTAAGTGATTAAATTTATTGATCTCATAAATAGAATCTGCTGCATTTTGTGCATTCTTAGCTAGCTCTTTAGGTGTTTGTATTTTCTCCATTTGCCTTGTCACTCGAGTGTTTATCTCTTGCGTTTCTTCAATACGCTGAATCTTTGCGCTGACAGCTGCTGCGTCGACCTTGGAGGCTGTCGCTCCCCAACGTCAGCACACTCGCGCTCAGCGCACACGAAACGCCAACATCATAATGGAGGCACAGAGTATACAAAACTGCAGTTTCGAACTGTAGATGCAATATGCCACAAAAATAAAACTTAAATGTTCCATTAGAAATATTTAATGCACAAGCGTCTCTAGCAATAAAATAACTAAAACATGGTACTAGATTTTACTTGAAACACACACACTACACCGATTAACTCGTATTTTAACTAGTAAAATTCTCAATCATCGGAGAGCTCGAATGAACACATCCGCACTCCACTAAGACTTTACTACATTAACTCATAATCGTTTGTCCTCGTCTCAATCATTCATCACTCGCCTCGGGGAGGAGCCTCATAGCATCCTACACCCTTGTAATTCTCTTGCCTTAGCAAAAGAGACATCCTCCAATATACTACTCCTTCGAGACGAGGGAAAAGGAGTTGAGGAAACACGCCACCAGGGGTTCTCGAATCACCGATCCGATCACCGCGATGCATGACATATTTTTTAATGAAACCATTTTTGCGCGTATCATGAAAAGCGGTGTGCAGTCCGAGTTAAATAAGTTCGATACATGAAACGCGTTTCGTCGATGTGCATCTGTGGTTTTATAAAAATGAATACATTTGTCAAGTATTGGCCTCAGAAATTTCAGTTACAAAACTGAAATGCACATATTTAACAGGAGAAAACCGAGAAGCTTTTTAATTATAACATAATCGTAAAAACGTATTTGATCAAACATATTTATTCAAATGATGTAACAAAAGCTCGAGAGGTGGTCCCGTGAACCTTTGTCGTGTGAACGAAGAGTCATCAAACTAATATATTCACCAGAAGATAAAAATTGCAATAAATGTACAATTTTCTTCTGTAAGCTATTAGACGTCTTGTCAGATGTGCTAACGAAACGTATTGTTTAGAAGAAACGAAATACTGTTCAATAGATTTCTTTCTAAAGCAAATGTTGGAATTATTAATTTTCTTTCATGAAAGGCGCATGAATAATGGCAGAAGGAATGCGTATGACTAGAAATACATGAACCTCCTGTTGCTTGCTCGCAACCCAGATGAAGGAGACTTGCTACTATTGCTTATCTTCAAGGCGAACGACCTCGCTCACTCGATTTTTTATTTCTTTTATCGCTTTAAGGTGATTCTAAGAATATTCCTCGATAACACAAGCTTATCAAATCAGGGATTCACTTAACGTTGATAACATAATGCAAGAAAAATGTGTGAAGGTCGAGAATCTTAAGAAATCTTGGAGTCCCAGTATAACTTTGTTTGTGATGAACAATGAAAGTGGATCGATATTAATGAATGGAAAAAATGTCGTATAAATGGTATGGATGCAGTCCTGAATAAAAGGAATTTTTAAATTAAGAATTTATATGGCTATACGGGATTTTTGTTAGTTATATTAACGTCTTTCGGGCTGTTCTTACATTGCATGAAGTTTTCTTTCACGTAGTATATTATTATTTGTATCTTCAAAGTTTTATTATAAGGCGATAGGTAATTCAGGTAAATAATTGGGGGAAATAATAGAATAGAGGAGAATATTGGACAAGAAAAGGAAAAATAAAACAAGAAAATAATATGTCAAAGTTGTCTTAAACAGAGATAGTGCATGGGGCTTTCAAGATACCCATTCTTCTCGGAAAACTTTTTATTTCACAGATTTCCGCGAATTTTTAGTGATAATGTTTGTTATTTTTTGTGATTATACTTATCGATGGAAGATAAAAACTTTGAGGACTCGTAAGAAATTCATCTTGTCATTCCACGATAATGCGTTACCATTCCAAATATGCCGCTTGAAAGTCTTCCGTTTCCAATAAAACCATTTGAACAAGGGAGGTAGGAGATAAAGCTATTCGGGGGTTTAAGGGGACATGCCGTGAGGTGTACAGGTATAAAATCTTCATCTCCGCACTGGTTACTGTAACATCACACCTCAAACCTTGATGCGATGTTATTTTTTCTTTGGTAGAAGCGGGATCCACATAAATACCAAAATCCCTATGGCAGTTTTTGTCGCTGCCACCAGCTCGGTTTCCCGAGCAACCAAACACACGTGTAATAACAATAAATAATGATTTATTACAAATTAACTAGAAATCTGAATTTACAACTGAGACAAACTCCCAAAATCATTAATACATTTAATAATCTGTTAATACACAAATAATGCTGTCAGAGAGCATTATTTACACTTGGTTAAATATAGTTGAAGACAACTAAATTGTAAAAACCCTCAGGTTATCTGATCCTTCGAAAATATAAGTTGTTTCCCCAACAACTAACTGATACTAGTTACGACCCTCGCAACTAGTAATGACTTCATTAAGACTACCGCAGCAGCCTAACGAACATCTGGTCTCCGCGACCTAGTCTTAGTCCAGTACATGACAGTTCTGACGGATCTCTACATTCCCTCGTAAAGAATCGACTAGGATCTACACTCCTCCCAATATATAGTAGAAGAAGTCACGTGATTAGCAAATAACCACGCCTTCGCCACCACACCTTGCAAACACTCAGTTTGGGTCACCCCTTTGGCTTCTATGAACGCAGAGACTGCGCCGCAGAGGACAAACCGCCATGGGCGTCACCGAAGCGCTTGCAGGCACCTTCGTCGTTGTTCTATATTCGGCACGTACTTCATTCATTACTTCGTAGAATTCTTCTTTTCTTCAGGTACACTTAAATTCCAGTGGGTCAACGTCGCCGGCTGCATTCTTCGAATACACTTGTACGTACTTTCCTTAAAAGTGAAAGGTGTTCGTTCAAACAATATCTCAACACTGGAAAGGTTTAGGGTGAAACCTAAGCTTGTCGCACGTCCGTCTTGGCGCTGACCGGCCACTTATTGTAAGATTCTTAAAAGCATCCGGCTTGGAAAATGCAAAGAAATATTAATATTTCACAAATTGATGGCATGTCCTGGCGCCGACGTTACAGTTACCCAGTAAATATTTAAAATAAGTGCTCTCCACATTGGGATACAGTAAGAAGAGCCTCTTCAATCGAATCGCACCTTAAAATAGAACACAAAAGTGAAAGTTTACTTCTACAAAATAGGAGTGTATTCTTAAAATAGTTTGATCCTCCACAAGTTATTGAGTTATTTTCCGGATGATCAGATAAGGACAATATTTCAAGATAAAATTATTTTGGCGTAGTACATTTATATTACAAATCAAAATTCATTTTTATTGCAAGGCAATCAATTATTTTATTGATCTTTTCGGTAAATGTTTAGTGCAATACAAAAAAAATCGATTTTTTTACACCACTCAATGTCTTTTCAGTGCCCAACGAATATGACTCATCTACAAATATCGAAAACATGTACAATGTAAGGTAATTAAGGTAGATGTAAATAATTTAACTTTTTTGCAAAGAAAATGGAGACTTTTATTTTGACTTTTATTTTATCTACACACCTTCAGACGCGCAAGAATAATATGGACGAAATCCAACTGGGAAGGAGTGACGCAACCAGCATGTGCACTTGCCCAGCACACTACCCCAACAACTAATCCAGACCAGACATTACTGACACGCCCTTTCGCTGTCGTAAACAAAATGTAATTAGTGTCAGTTTTGCAATATATTGTCCTTGAATGCATAGTTCAAAATTAATTTGAAGTACATTTTCAGTTATGATTAATTTAATCATGGGTGTCAATCAGAGGACATCCATTAAACGCTATGCCAGCTACCCTTTCCCAACTTTCCATAACTTCGTCCGGGTGACAAATCTAATGGCCCATCCTGACCCGGGTTTTCGTCAGGTTTTCCTTCGGGTAGAGACGGATTTCTTATACAGATTCTCTAGACTTTGTCTAGGGGCATGTTTATTGTAATAATAAATTGTGAATTTAGTATTATTTCAATTCTTAAACACTATACTCAGAATAATATATAGTTCGATAATAATTTGTACATGTAAATTTTTGTCTTAAATTACAAACATATCGACATTCTATTAGTATTATAACTCGTAGCTAAGTTTTTATCTAATCTAGGAATTTTTGCTTAAATTTCTGAATCCTCCTCTGCCTTAGAACCGTTGATCGGAATTGATGAGATGGTCCCTTGCTTACTTCCGGAAAGTAAATTAGTTTATTGTCCTCCGCGTGCTCATACGCAGTTTGTACTGCTTTTTTGACAATAAATTTATTATCATTATTAATGATCAAATACTCGTAGGTTACATGAAAACTAGGTAGCAAAGCTCATTGTCTGTATGATAAACAAAGTATGTTTATCCCAAAATGGACATATAGTTTTCAATTAATCTCCAAAAATGTTAAACACAGTACGAATGTCTAATACGGCACGTCAGAGAGATTAAAATGATTTTTTAAAATTCCCTTGGTGGGACTGGAACCAAGGTCTGTAGGCAAGGTCCCAAGAATTTAGTTGCAGACAACTTAAGCCATATGTAAGTTATGAAATTTACAATGTATTTAGCATATTGTAATTAGTGCAAATAATTAAATGTTAAATTTTCACGTGTGTTTTATTTAATTATTCCACAAGTTTCATAACTGTAAAATAATTTGTAATTAGAAAAAAATATTGACGGTGTACTCCTGTAAAACTCCACTAATCAAAATCCTATTGTAATTTAAACTGCTTAAATATGATGGGGTAGACTAGACGCGCACCGGCGACACGTATACGAAAGATTGCGAAACGACAGTCTTTGGATAAGGTAGTCTCAGCATAGTGAATACGACAGTCATTCGCATGCCTAAACGCATGGTCTTACGACTAGGCGAACGACAGGTAAGACAAAACGTTTTATTGTGATTCCTTTCGCACATCGGCGACCAGACTGTTGAATCGAAGACGCAGTGTAACACAGTTGCATTATTTCTGTGACGGATGTAGCTAAAGACATATCTGCGATTTGGACGCGTAGCGGAACGTTTTTTCCGCCGACCTGTGTTATCTTATGGGCAAAGACACATCTAGCGGGAGCGGAGCGGAGGTGTAGAGGGATATATTGAGGGTTAATAGATGGGTATATTGAGAGAAGAGAGGAATACGGCGGGTGATTTCTTTCACGGTGTTTTCCTTTGATTTCATTTCCTTAAATTTCTACGGAATGATTATTAATATTATCAATGTTCTTATTAATTATTACAATACTGAGTAAAAATATCACTGAGTATTTGCTCTACTGCTTCCACAGTTCTTTAAGAAAACTTTTCGCATCCTTTTTAGTGGAGTTCGTACTTCAGGATTTTCCTCTGAAAGAACTAATACACAAAATAATGATGAATGTTGACTGTAATTGTAATTGAATGTTGACTTTATTTACTGGTACAATTATATAATCAAAATAATGAATTACTTTGAAATATTTTTTTTTCAAATTATATATAAAATAAATTTGGTGTGGAAAACTGCAATGGAGCATCACTTTTCATATATTTACTCAGAATATTTGTATTTCTTTATAAATACTCCGTTTTCTGAAATAAGTTCACTGATTCTTAAAGTGTTCATATTTATGCCTGAATACACATTTAAAAATTAGTGCATTTCGAATCGCAATGGTATAATATTTTAGTTATAGTGTAATTTCACTAAAATGATACATCCTTGACAGCTTCACTGATAAAATGTTATTACGAGTATTCAGCAACTTTGCGACACCAAATACCAAATGGCAATGCTGGGGACAAGTATAAATTGCCCATTTCTTCAAAGAATTTTCTGAAGCTTTCTTATTTTCGTGTCTTTTTTTACTTTTTCGTGTATTCTTCTATTTTATACCTTTGAGATATATGTTACGTAATTGTCAAAAAATTTGGCGCGGTAAGTCCACGAATGCCTAAGGAATGCAATTTGGAAAGGAGAATTTTGTGATTGGTGACATCGAATGCTATGGATAAATCAAGAAAAGCTCTGAGAATTTTCTCCTCGGTCAAGAGATGTGGTAACATCGTTTAAGAAAGAAAATATGGCGCTTGTATTGGAAAAGTATTTCCCAGAACCCTATTAATCGTCAGAGAGAATGTTATTTTTTAAATAAAAATCTAGAAGACGCTTATAGAACCATTTTTCTCGGATTTTTGAGAAAGTGGGTAGCAGAGGTACTGGTCGGTAATTTCCAATATTGTTTCCTTTCTTGTGTAAAGGTTTCACTTTAGCTCTCTTAAATATGTTAGGAAACACCCCATCCGATAAAGAACTATTTAAAATATTTATGAGTGAATTTAATATAGTGTGGGACGAAAATTTAACAATAAACTCGGGTTTATCTTCTATGCCTGTTGGAATTTTTTAAAAATGAGCTGATGATTCTCATGACTTCACAGGAGTTAGTTTCGGAAGTGAACATAGAATTGGGTACGTGGGTGGATATAATTGGAGGACATTGATTTGGATATATTGAGTTCGTTATCTTACCTACTTCTGAAAAGTAAGAATTAAACAAATTTGCGATATCCTGAGTATTTGGTACGATTTTGCCATCATTTAGTAGAGAAATATTTTCTTCGCGATTTTCAGAAGTTGACGTGTAATTTTTAACTATACTCCACATGGCTTTCGTCTGGTTCTTCGATTTTAGTACATGCCTGTCGTTTTCGAATACTTTAGCTGCATAGACTAATTTTCGAAAAATAGTCTTATATTTACGAAAATAATCATAGAATTCGGATGGTTGGTTATAAAGTTTTGAAAGATAACATAAACGGCGTTTGGGTTTTGAAGAAATTCGTATCCCTTGGGTGATCCATCTATTGTATTTCTTTGTGTTAATTAACTTGCATTTTATGGGAAAGCTAGAGTTGTAATGTTTTAGGAATTGTAAACATCTTTCCATGTTTCTTCACGCAAATAATTTATAAATGTGGATTGATTTGTGACACTTAACTGTCTTGAAAACTTGTAAAGTATTTTAAGTGGTTTTAGTTTATTATTAATTGTCAATACATGAGCAAGATGATCGCTGCATCCGGCGATAAACAATTCAGAGAGATACGAGATTCCGGTGTTGACGATAATTTGATCTAGCAATGTTTGAGATGAACCGGAGAGTCTTGTGTATGTTTCGTAGTCAATACTTGAGCAAGGTGATCGCTGTATCCGGCAATATCTTTCTTTGCTTTCATTCAGTACGACAAAATTGAATCAACAGAGTGAATATATTAATTTCCCTGGAAAAGGAATGCGCTGTCCATCCCTTTAAATTGCGTTAGTGGCGCAATCTATCAGACAAGTAGTGAAGTAAGCTGTTATGATCGTCTCTAGGTTTCTTGTCACGTCATCTCTTGAAGCATACTCGTGTATTATTGACGCAACCTGGAAGCAGCTCTAACGGTTAACACTGCCATTCTTATATTAACGTAAACTCGAATCAGTGATAAAATATGAGAGGGTTTCTTAGAATCACCTTAAAGCGATA